>CAUYON010033780.1:0-12071 GCA_963573935.1 Arctocebus calabarensis
TACAGGCGCCGACCACAACGCCCGGCCATTTTTTGGTTGCAGCCGTTATTGTTGTTTGGCGGGCCTGGGCTGGATTCGAACCCGCCAGCTCAGGTGCACGTGGCTGGCGCCTTAGCCAGTTGAGCCACAGGCGCCGAGCCAGCAAATTGATTTTTTAATAGACACCGTAGTCACTTACTCTGCTCTTCCCGAATTTTTGGGACCTCTCCTTTCCTCACCTATTTCCATTGTCAGAGTGGAAGGTAAAATACAAAACTCTCTGTGTACTTTGCATCACATCTACTTCCTGGGTGATCAGTAAGGAAGTCTTTGCTCATCCCTTTTTCGTGCTTCCCAATTCTCTACCCCACTGTTGGGGATCTCATAAGAGATCTTATGGTCAGATTAGGCAGTCAACTTTTAACCTCCAAGGTTCACTTCCTTGGGTTTTTAGGAAAGACCACCCCCAAGACCTCCCCATTTATATTTCTATCACGGTATCTCAATAGGTATCACCTGAGGTATGTGACGCTAGTACCCCAGGAAAAGCACAGCATATACACCTCATTGTTATTTCCTTTAAAGACCCTACTTATTTCCCTTGCAGGACTCAATATCTTCTTATGCTAGATGATCTATGGGACGCAACTCTCTTATTACTGTATTTCTCCAGCATGGCCTTCTTTGCCCTACCAACTCTCCCTATAATGCCCCCATCCTTCCAGTTAGGAAGCCTGCTGGTTTCTAAAGCCTCATCCGGGACCTATGTATTATTAATGAAGCCGTTATCTCCTTACATCCATTGGTGCCCAATCCTTACACTCTGCTTTACTGTACCACCCAATACATGCGTTTTCACTGTTCTTGACCTCAAAGATGGCTTCTTCACTATACTTCTCTCTCTCTCTCGACTCCCAAGACCTTTTTGCATTCATTTGGACCGACCTGGACACAAATGATTCACAACAGATCACCTGGACTTCTCTTCCCTAGGGGTTCTGAGATAGCCCTTACCTCTTCAGACAGGCTTTAGCCCAGGATCTGTCTATACTTTCTCTACCCAGAAGCTCACTTCTCCAGTATGTTAATGATCTCCTCCTTTGCAATCCTGATCATCCTACTTCACTCAGTAACATGATCACTCTTCTCACACATTTAATGCATAAAGGATTCTGGGTTTTGCCAGGAAAAGCTCAGATGAATCAACTTACAGTCACTTACCTGGGTTTCCTGGAAAGTGAGCTACCACAACCCAGTGCCAACAATTTATCTCTTCTATGGAATCCCTAACAACTGAAAAGGATCTTAGAGCCTTTCTGGGGTTAACAGGCCACTTCTATATATGGATTCCCCAAACCTCTATATGAGGCCCCCAAGGCCAAGAACAAGGAGTCTTTTGATTAGAAATCTTCTCTTAAACAAGGTTTTAAGAACCTGAAAACAACACTGGTAGAAGCTCTTGCTTTATCCCATTTCAATTTTTTTTTTTTTGAGACAGAGCCTCAAGCTGTTACCCTGGAGAGAGTGCTGTGGCATCACAGCTCACAGCAACCTCCAATTCCTGGGCTCAAGCGAGTCTCCTGCCTCCGCCTCCCAAGTAGCTGGGACTGCAGGCATCCTCCACAACACCCGGCCATTTTTTGGTTGCAGCCGTCATTGTTATTTGGTGGGCCTGGACTGGATTCGAACCCGCCAGCTCGGGTGTACGTGGCTGGCGCCTTAGCCTGTTGAGTCACAGGCGCCGAACCATGGAGACTGTGTTTTAATTAAAGGTCTCCCAGGACAAACTGGACCTCTCTCACCTTCGTAGAGGGTCCTTTAAAAATAATTTTTACTATACCAACTGCAGCTAAACTTCTGGGAATCCTGTCCTGGATTAATTTCCCAGCCATAAAATTATTTTCATCATGGCTGGGGGTCACCACAACATGAGGAACTGTATTAAAGGGTTGCGGCATTAGGAAGGTTGAGAACCACTGCTCTAGAGGAACCTACCTCCACCCATTGCAAACTCCGGGAAATTGCAAACACCTGCCAGTTTATCACTGCTACCAGGTTCCAATTCACTCAACAGAAGCCCCCAGATCATGAGTTTCAACAATATGCTGTGGTATATAATGCTTCTTTCTGCCATTATCCTCCTTCTACTCCTACCCAACTTATGTATGAGACCTATCCCACTTTTGCCACTGCAGAGGACCTAAATAATCACTCTACTTTCTGTATTTCCCCACCCTGGAATTCTACTACACCCCTATTTGCTCGCAGGCCAAGAGGCTCTTCAACTTGTTAAAACTGCGGGCTCCTCCGGATCCTACACAATTTGTCGGGCATGTGCCAATATTTCTCTACAAAATGGGATTTTCACTATTCTTGTCCAACCTCTTGCATGGAATCAGCTGGAGTCATAGTAATTCCCTCTCTGATTGCTTGGGTTGGCCTATGAACACAGAAGTTTGACTGAAAATAAACCCCTTTCCTTTAAGCTCTCTGTATAACAAAGCTAACCTTAATCTCCAGGGAGCAATACTCATTTCAGTTCCACTTACACAGCAAGCTTTCCAGTGTCTAATCAGTTCATCTTGGCCACGTTTTTGCATGGTAAAGTTTTCTGATAGCTCTTTAGCTTGCAATCACACTTTCTATCTATCCACTAACCATGTTCTACCTACTAACCTACTGCACTACCCACTTGACTCCCTTTTCATAATAAATACTTTCTTACAATGTCACTATACTTTGAATACAAACAAGCTATTCTGGAACCAGCATTTGTCCTTCACCCCCTCAATCATGCCCCTACAAGGGATATAACATTTTGTTCCAACCTAGTAATACCAACTACCAGAGCTGTCAGAAACTGAACAGCCCTCAGGCCTATGGGATAGGATGGAACCCTACTATTCCTTTCTTCAATTGGGCATATAACTTCTCCATTGTTCCCAAGTATACTTCATGCTAGTCTCATTGGCTGAATGGCTTTAGCTTCTACTTATGCATAAACAGGTTGGTACTCACCATAGAATGTCTTATTTCAATATATACATAGTTCTCTAAACCCCCCACATCAAACTTACTTTCTCTGTGAATCAAATGTTTAGAAACTGGATGGGAACTTGTAATTAGGCGTGCACAATTCCCAACCTTACTCTTGTCAATGATACTATGTATTTTCCCATTTATTCCCCCTGTCCCCAAACCAAGCAGGATGCCTTTATCATCCTTTGCAATAACTGGAGTAATATCTGGACTTATTGCTGGCACTGCAAAGACTTTGGAGCAAAGACTGTCTTTAGAAATAAGCCAAGTAGCTATGGAAACAGCCCAAGAAGTTACTATTTTACAATAGCAAATAAATTCCTTGACAGGGGGTGTCTTACAGAATAGACAAACTCTTGACAAACTGCTAGCCAAGGAGGCATGTGTGTTTTGTTTCTTTGTTAGTCAAAGAAGATGGGCTTATACACTTCATGAACAGGCAACTTCTGATGGTGGGATTTTAAACTGCATGTATGGCCATAGCTCTCTTGGTTACCAACATCTCTTTTAGGATTCCTAAGGGCTCTGCTTTTGGTACTCATTTTCAGACCCTGCATGTTCTGCTATCTAGTAACAGTCATACAAAACTGAATTCAAGCCCTAGCTGTTTTTATCCGAAGAAACCCCCATACTGCCTCTACTGTCACTCTTAAGATGATCCATTTTCAACTCTTCACCCTTAATGACTCTAAAATGGACTCTCAGGTAGGGACATCACTGCAACCCTAAGTCAGCAGGAAGAAGCTGTAGAATAACAAACCTCCATCCAACTCCCCACTTTCTGAGTTCATTAATAAGAATATTAATTCTAATCAAAGAAAGAAGGAACGATAGCACAACTTTGCTAACAAACTATCTATCAGAGAAAAATAAACTATCTCTGTCTTTGGAAATTGACTACCCCTGGAGATTGTTTTCACAGCATTTGTAAAGAGCTGAGAAGACAAAAAGAAAATGTAAATCTTCCTCCTTTACATTCACTAGACCCGTCTGGCCAGGCTACATTCCAGAAGAAACTGATTAAACAGTTTCCACAGGTAAAAAAGAAAACAAAAACAAAACAAAGGAAAGACAAACACCTTAACATCTCACAGCTGTCTCCTGATAATCAGTTTACAGCAGTAATTTTTTTCTGCTGTAATTTTACCCCTTTACAACCTCAAGTAAAAAGTCCAAGTCACTTGGCCTTACGGCCAGCACTCTCTCCTTCTTTCACTTCTATGCTGTGGCCTTTTACCTTTCTTGAAAGTGCCTTTAAGGAAAAGAAACCAGAAAGGCTGATCAGTGCTCTGAATGCCCTCATTATCCTGTGAACTAAAATAAAATCTTTTTTTTTTGAGACAGAGCCTCAAGCTGTCACCCTGGATCCCAGCTCACAGCAACCTCCAATTCCTGGGCTCAAGCGAGTCTCTTGCCTCTGCCTCCCAAGTAGCTGGGACTACAGGCTCCCGCCACAACACCCGGCCATTTTTTGGTTGCAGCCGTCATTGTTGTTTGGCGGGCCCAGGCTGGATTCAAACCCGTCAGCTCAGGTGTACGTGGCTGGCGCCTTAGCCTGTTGAGCCACAGGCACTGAGCCCTAAAATAAAATCTTAAGCCACTCAGCCATCTGAATGGAAATCCTCTGCCAAGGGGACCTGAGAAAAACCTTAAAGCTGAGCTGCCAACCAAGAGGAGAAAGACATGCCTTGTCATGCTCCCTCCCTTTTAAAGTTACTTTTTGTTATAATAACACACTAAATCATTAACAGGCCTGAGTCCATGCAAGACAAAGCTTAAACCACTCCTGCAGGCCTTTAGACAAAGCTTCATTTCTTTTACCTAGTTACAAATCGAAGAACCTATAAGACATCCCCCACCCCTAGATGTCCTGCCTTTTTGGGAAAAACTAATGTATGCCTTCCACATACTGACTTACGATCTTCTGTGTTATTCCTACCTCCATAAATGTATAAAACCAGCTCGGTGCCTGTGGCTCAATGGGCTAAGGTGCCAGCCACGTCCACCTGAGCTGGCAGATTCGAATCCAGCCCGGGCCTGCCAAACAACAATGACGGCTGCAACCAAAAAATGGCTGGGTGTTGTGGCGGGCGCCTGTAGTCCCAGCTGCTTGGGAGGAGGAGGAGGCAGGAGACTCCCTCGAGCCCAGGAATTGGAGGTTGCTGTGAGCTGTGATGCCACAGCACTCTATCCAGGGTGACAGCTTGAGGCTCTGTCTCAAAAATAAATAAATAAATAAATAAATAAATAAATAAATGTACAAAACTAAACTGTAACCTTGCTATCACAGGCACATTTTCTCAGAACCTCTTGAAAACGTGTAGTCTCAGCTGGGTCACACACGTTTGGCTTGAATAAACCTCTTTCAATTATTTTACAGAGTTTGAGTTTTTTCCCATTAGTACTACACTGTCACCCTCATGTCTTGGAGACGGTGGTAAACACAGGAAGGCTAGAACCTTATTTAAAGGTTGGCGCTGTGCCAGGAATGACCTCAACATCCAAGTCAGTAATTCCTCAGGGTGTGACACCTCTTCTCTTCAATATTCCTTTCAATTGTGGTCCAACCCATACAAGTGTTAGAATGCCTCCAGGTCGCATATGTGGGCAGCCTGTTTTCCACAAGGAGGGCTCACAGCATGGAGATGCTCAGATCAGGGTAGTGCAAGCATGAGATACTGAACACACTCGCTCCTATGGTAACTTAGTTAACCTATAACCCTCTGTTGACCCCAGACCAAGTTCCAGACCCCCTGTCTTCTTATGGTTTCTTTTGGGTTATAGGTGATACCACCTACTTTGGGTTATAGGTGACACCATAAAGGGGATACTACCTACTTTTTTTCTACCAAGAGCATGTGAACTAAAATACAATATTAAGTTCCTCAGCCACTGAGTGGAAGTGGGTAGAGCTTCTGTGTTTGTGTAAAGCATTTTGTAAAAGGCGAAAGATTTATGCGACCTGAAGAGAAACCAGAGTATATATGTGTAAAGCATTTTGTAAACAATCAAACATTAATGTTTTTGTTTGAACACCTGTTTGACCCCTCCCCTAGGCCTAGGGGACCCCAGAAATACTCCCAAGCTGAGTTGCTGGCCACTCAGAAGGGAGGTCAAGTGTGTCTTGTCATGCTCCCCTCCCTTCTTGGAGATACCCTTTGCAACTCATTACAGGCCTACTTAACATATGACTTGAGTCTGAGTGTATGTCTGGTGGTTTATATCTGATTAATCAACTTCCTTATCTTAGCTCAAAACATTTTTAGTCTTTAGATAAAGCTTCATTTCTTTAACCAATTACAAATCAAAGTATCTTTAGATCCACCTATAACCTGTAATTTACCACTTGGAGATGTCCTACCTTTTTGGTTTAATGCCTTCTACCATATTGATTTATGGCACTATATGCAATTCCTATCTCCCTGAAATGTATAAAACCGAACTGTAACCCAAGCACGGCAAGATCACTTGCTCATGGCTTCTTGGGCATGGCTATCTGGGCCATGATCCACACATTTTCAGCTCTGAATAAACCTCTTTAAATTATTTTACAAGTTTGGGTTCTTTTTGTGGACAAGCACTTAAACTCCTCACCCCCAAGAAGTCCCCCCCACCAAAGAACAATGGGAAAGTTCTTCCTTTACTTTTGTGTAACTAAGTGACCAGACTGTGTATTTCCCCAAATTAAAAAAAAGGCTACTCCAAGGTACTTTTAAAACTTTCTTTCTAGAAAATGGCTAACAAAACTATACCGTATCACTTTCACTATTTAAAAAGAGCTTTTGCTTCACAAAACACGTATTACAATATTTAAAATACTTAGGATAATTTGTGACTCATTAAGAGAGATTCTGAAATCATAGCTATTATTACTTTTATTGATAAATTTCCACTTGGCACCAGCTCTGAGAAATCCTAGGCCAAGACCATATGGTGCAGAGTGGGCTTAAATTAGTCAAGACTCTTTACGTTTTTTAGTTGTGGTAAAATACTTGCTATTTTAAAGTGTACAATTCACCGGCACTAAGTATGTTCAGTATGTTGTGCAACCATCATGCTATCTAGTTCCAGAGTTTTTTCAATACCTTAAATGGAGATATACTAATTAAGCAGTCCCTCCCCATGGTCCCTACTTCCCAGCACCTAGAAAGCATTAATCTGCATTCTGTCTTTATTGGTCTCTATTGATTTGCCTATTCTGGACATTTCCTATTAATGGAATCATTTGGTTGGTGGTTTTTGGTATCTGGCTTCTTTTACTAGGTATAATGCTTTTGAGGTTCAGTTGTGTTGTAGTAAATATCATTCATTTCTTTTTATAGTTGAATAACACTCAATTTTATGGTATGAAAAAATATATTTTGTTCATCTGTTCATCCATTGATTGGCAATTAGGTTGTTTTTGCTTTTTGGCTATTGCGAGTAGAGTTTGGTGTGTTCGTGTAAAACGTGTTGCAAATGGCCAGGTGTAGTGGCTCATGCCTGTAATCCTAGGACTCTGGAAGGCTGGTGGGTGGATTGCTTGATCTCACAAATTTGAGACCAGCCTGAGCAAGAGTGAGACCCTGTCACTACTGAAAACAGAAAAACTAGCCAGGGATCATGGTGGGCGTTGTGGTGGGCTCCTGTAGTCCCAGCTACTCGGGAGAATGAGGCAGGAGGGTCACATAAGCTCAAGAGATGGAAATTGCTGTGAGCTATGATGATGCCATGGTACTCTGGCCTGGGTGACAGAGGGAGACTTTGTCTCAACAAAAGAAAATATTTTGTAAAAAATCAAATCTAAATGTTTTGGATGGCACCTGTGGCCCAGTGGGTAGGGCACTGGCCCCATATACTGAGGGTGGCAGGTTCGAATCTGGCCCTGGCCAAACTGCAACAAAAGACTAGCTGGGCGTTGTGGCAGGCGCCTGTAGTCCCAGGAACTCGGGAAGCTGAGGCAAGAGAATCACCTAAGCCCAGGAGTTGGAGATTGCTGTGAGCTGTAACACCACGGCGCTCTACCAAGGGCAATAAGGTGAGACTCTGTCTCCAAAAAACAAACAAACGGACATACATGTTTCTGTTTGAACACCTGTTTTCAGTTCTCTTGGGCATATTTTTAGTAGAATTGTTAGGAAATATGATGATCCTATATTTAGCTTTTTAAAAATTTGTTTAAATTTAAAGGGTACAAGTGCAGTTTTGTTACATGGATATATTTCATAGTAGTAGTAGTATTTTTCATACCATAAAAAGTCTGGGCTTTTGGTGTAACTATCACTGGAATAGTTTACATAGTCCTCATTAAGTAATTTTTCATCCCTTGTCCCCCTCTCAGTATTCTCAGTCTCCAATGACTACTTTCCATACCCTATGTCCATGCGCATGTTATTTAGTGTATCTCTTAATTACGGTGAGAACATGCATATTCGATTTTCTGTTTCTGAGTTGTTTCACTTAAGGTAATGGCCTCCAGTTTCACTCACATATCTGTGAAAGACATGATTTTATTCTTTTTTATGGCTGAATAGTATTCCAACATGTGCATGTATGTATGTTTGTTTGTTTGTTTTGCAGTTTTTGGCCAGGGCTGGGTTTGAACCCGCCATGTGCATGTATGTATATATTTGTGAAAAATGTATACATACATATTTTTAATCTGATCATATGTCAGTGGACACTTAAGTTGATTCCACTTCTTTGCTATTGTGACTACTGAATGCTGCAGTAAACATATGATTACAGGTGTCTTTTGATTTAATGAAATTTCTTTTTCTTTTGGTATATATGTAGTAATGAGATTGCTGTATCGAATGGTTTAGTTCTTTGAGAAATTTCCATATTGTCTTCCACAGACGTTGTGCTAATTTACATCCCCACCAACAGGCGCATAAGCATTCCTCACCAACATTTGTTATTTTTTTACTTTTTAATAATAGTCATTTAATAATAATAATAATAATAGTCATTCTGTAAGTGGTGTAAGATAATATGTCATTATAGTTTTAATTTTCATTTCTCCAATGATTAGTGATGTTGAACATTTTTTCATATGCTTGTTGGCCATGTGTAAGTTTTCTTTTAAAAAATTTCTATTCATGTCCTTTACCCACTTTTTAATGAGGTTATTTGTTTTGTTGTTCCTGCTGAGTTGTTTGAGTTCCTTATAAATTCTGAACATCTATCCTGTTGGGTGAATATTTTGCAAATATTTTCTACTATTCTGCAGTTGTCTGTTTACTCTGTTGATTATTTCTTTTGCTGTGAAGACACTTTATAATTTAATTGTCTTATTTGTCTATTTTTTATTTCTTTTTTTGAAAAATACATATATATTTTAAATTTATTGTTGGGGATTCATTGAGGGTACAAGAAACCGGGTTACACTGATTGCATTTGTTGGGTAAAGACCCTCTTACATTGTGTCTTGCCCTCAAAAGGTGTGGCACACACCAAGACCCCACCCCCTTGCTCCTTCCCTCCTTCTTTCTCTCTCTACTATCCCCTTCCCTCACCCTCACCATGTCATTAATTGTCCTCATATCAAAATTGAGTACACAGGATTCATGCTTCTCTATTCTTGTGATGCTTTACTAAGAATAATGTGTTCCCCTTCCATCCAGGTTAATACAAATAATGTAAAGTCTCCATTTTTTTAAATGGTTGAATAATATTTCATAGTGTACATATACACAGCTTGTTAATCCATTCCTGGGTTGGGGGGCATTTAGGCTGTTTCCACATTTTGGTGACTGTAAATTGAGCTGCAATAAACAGTCTAGTGCAAGTGTCCTTATGATAAAAGGATTTTTTTCCTTCTAGGTAGTTGCCCAGTAATGGGATTGCACGATCAAATGGGAAGTCTAGCCTGAGCTCCATAAGGGTTCTCCATACTTCCTTCCAAAAAGGTTGTATTAGTTTGCAGTCCTACCAGCGGTGTAAAAGTGTTCCCTTCTCTCCACATCCACACCAGAATCTGCAGTTTTGAGATTTTGTGATGTGGGCCATTCTTGCTGGGGTTAGATGGTATCTCAGAGTGGTTTTGATTTGCATTTCTCTAATAATTAGAGATAATGAACATTTTTTTCATATGTTTGCCAGCCATTCCTCTGTCTTCTTTAGAGAAGATTCTATTCATGTTTCTTGCCCATTGATCTATGAGATTGTTTTCATGTGGATTAATTTGAGTTCTCTATAGATCCTAGTTATCAAGCTTTTGTCTGATTCAACATATGCAAACATCCTTTCCCATTGTTTAGGTTGTCTATTTGCTTTGGTTGTTGTCTCCTTAGCTGTACAGAAGGTTTTCAGTTTAATTAAGTCCCATTTGTTTATTTTTGTTGTTGCAATTGCTATGGCAGTCTTCATGAAGTCTTTCCCCAGACCAATATCTTCCAGTATTTTTCTATGCTTTCTTTGAGGACTTTTATTGTTTCATGCCTTAAATTTAAGTCCTTTATCCATCTTGAGTCAATTTTTGTGAGTGGAGAAAGGCGTGGGTCCTGTTTCAGTCTTTTACATGTGGATATCCAATTCTCCCAGCACCATTTATTGAATAGGGAGTCTATCCCTTGTTTGGTTTATTGAAAATTAGATGGTTGTAAGATATTAGTTTCATTTTCTCATTTTCTATTGATTTCTATGTCTATGTCTCTATTTTTGTGCCCCTACCATGCTGTCTTGCCCACTATGGCTTTGAGTACAGCCTAAAATCTTGTATGGTAATGCCCCCAGCTTTGTTTTTATTACTAAGAACCGCCTTAGCTATACAGTGTTTTTCTGGTTCCATACAAAACTCAGAATCATTTTTTTCAAATCTTGAAAGTACGATGTTGGTATCTTAATAGGGATAGCATTAAATAGGTAGCTTGCTTTGGGAAGTACAGACATTTTAACAATGTTGATTCTTCCCAGCCATGAGCATGGTATGTTCTTTCATTGTTAATATCCTCTGCTATTTCCTTTGTTAGGATTTCATGATTTTCTTTATAGAGGTCCATCACCTCCTTTGTTAGGTATATTCCTAGGTATTTCATTTTCTTTGAAGGTATGGTGAAGGGAGTTGTGTCCTTAATTAGCCTCTCATCTTCCCTGTTATTGGCGTATACAAAGGCTAGTGACTTGTGGACATTGATTTTATATCCCAAGACATTACTGTATTTTTTGATGACTTCTAGGAGTCTTGTGGTTGAGTCTTTGGGGTTCTCGAAGTATAAGATCATATTGTCAGCAAAGAGGGAGAGTTTGACCTCCTCTGCTCCCATTTGGGTGCCCTTTATTTCCTTGTCTTGCCTAATGGTACTGGCTAGAACTTCCAGCACTATGTTGAATAGTTATGGTGACAGAGGACAACCTTCTCTGGTTCTAGTTCTAAGAGGAAAAGCTTTCAGTTTTACTCCATTCAGTAAAATATTAGCTGTGGGTTTGTCATAGATAGCTTCAATCAGTTTAAGAAATGTGCCACCTATACCTATACTCTTCAGTGTTCTAATTAAAAAAGGATGCTGAATTTTATTGAATGCTTTTTCTGTATCTATTGAGAGGATCATATAGTACTTGGTTTTGCTTTTGTTGATATGGTGGATAAGGTTTATGGACTTTCGAATATTAAACCAACCCTGCATCCCTGGGATGAAACCTACTTGATCATGATGTATGACTTTTTTGATGATAAGCTGTAATCTATCAGCCAAGATTTTGTTGAGAATTTTTACATCAGTATTCATTAGTGAAATTGGTCTGAAATTCTCCTTTTTAGTTGGGTCTTTCCCTAGTTTTGGTATCAGGGTGATATTTGCTTCATAGAATGTATTGGGGAAGAATCCTTCCTCCTCAATTTTTTGGAATAGTTTCTGCAGTATAGGAATAAGCTCTTCTTTGAAAGTTTGATAAAATTCTGGTGTGAAGCCAGATTTTACCTAACAAATGTAAAAAAAAAAAAGAAAAAAGAAAGATTAAGAGAAGATAGAGGAATAGGAAGTACCAGAAATCCACCTGCCCACCAAGACAATTGTACCAAAGAAATTGTCTGGAATGTATTAGAAAGCTTTCATTTTTGAGTGGTGGGAACT
>CAUYON010033781.1:0-18421 GCA_963573935.1 Arctocebus calabarensis
TAGTCCCAGCTACTCGGGAGGCTGAGGCAAGAGAATCGCTTGAGCCCAAGAGCTGGAGGTTGCTGTGAGCAGTGTGACGCCACAGCACTCTACCAAGGGTGATAAAGTGAGACTCTGTCTCTACAAAAAAAAAAAAAAAAGAAAGAAATAAAAGGAAATTGCAGTAAAAAAGAAAAAAAAGATTTCAGATACCTAACAGTAACAGGTTCACTATTAGTATCTGTGAAGCAAATATATAATTCTGCACAGCTGTCTTAATTCATTAATACTATTAAATGAATTTATGCTCCATTAATTGTAAGAGCACTTACAATTATTCTAAAATAAACTACATGTGAATGACACCATTTTTTCAGGCCTTAGACATCTGGTGAAGACATAAATAAATACAGCAAATCAGGTGTCTTGAGGTCCATGGGTTGAAAAGTTCCTTCATCTACATGAAGTTTAAGCCACAGTAAACATGCACACTCCAATTGGAATTAGTGTTCTATCTACATCATTTCAAGAATCAATGTTTCCATTCAATGCAACAAACTCTGCAGGGAAAATGTTAGCATAATCAAAGATAAAATTCTATGTTAAATGATTTTCTATTCTTGGCTTTTAATTTTTAAGTAGCATGATGAGACCACAGGAGACTTTATGAATTATTAGCTTGTCCAATGCTCTATTTTTCCACACTAAGGGCACTAAGGGTCCAGGGAAGTTCTCTAGCCTGCCCCAAATCACATGGTTATAATAGAGTACATTTTGCCACCCCAAGCGGCATTATGCTTTGGAGGTAAAGAGCTCTGTATGTTTACACTTATAACAAAATGGCACAGCAAAGACATTCTAAAATAAAAGATGTGAGGAACACACTTAGATTGGCTTCTTAGTCTATAGGTAGAGAATTCAGGATCAAAGAGCATATGTCTTCAAGGGAAAAGTTGGGAAAGTAAAGTCTGTGAAGCCTTTTATTTTTCCCATCAACCAAATCAAACAAAATGATACGTAAGACATTTACAAATCTGTTATGTGGCAAGTAATACTACATATACAGAGTTCTTGCATTTTCCTCCCCAAACTAGATTTTTCACACATTTCATGTCATTCTAGATTTATAACTTGAGGTTATAAACACCAGAGAACCAACACTTACGAGAGCAAGCAAAAACTCTCTGCCGCTCTCAAATTTTACATTATTAGAGGAAACAGACATTACTAATCCAACAATTTCTCTAATCTTTACCAAAGACAATGATAACATAAGTGGACACCATTCAAATCAACAAGTAAAATAAGAAACCAAAGTCAAACAAACATCTAAAAAGAAGCATCTAGCAATTCTTGTGACTGTAATATATAATGAATAATACTGGAATTGGTGTTCACTGACAATTCTCTAGGAAACTTATTTTTAAGTCATTTCTCTTTGTATTTTATTGTGGTCCTACCTTACATGGATTATTCCTTCAAAAGTTACACATTTAGTGAAACTATTATAATAATCAGAAATAATGTACTGGATCCTAAATAGGGACAACAGTTTTCAAAACACATTTAAAAAACAGATAGGCATCGTCAGGTTGGGTACTTTAACCATACAGAATGGACAAGATTGCTGCTTATGAACTGGAAAACCACTAAACAACTCTTCAAAAGTCCATACAAATTTCATTTTGAGAAATGCAATGGGATTGGTATTCTTACAAGAGCTAATGAAAATCAAAATGCTCTGGAGATTCTCTAAAGTCAAAGAATAAAAAGAACAAAGGCTTACTTCAAAGAACTTCTGAATGACATAATTCCCAAACACATCCACCATTAGTTGGTAAGCAGCCTGGAGGATTTCATTGAACACAAGCTGGCGCTCAGCTGGTGTGGCACGCTCTAGTTTCAGCTGAATGAATCTGAAATATAAAGTAAAAAGGGCCATGATAACATTTAAGGAAGACTTGGAAGCAACTGATAACTCAATTTATATAATGTATCCATTCTGAAACTATGCATTGAGTGCTGCATGTGTGTATACACACATGCACATAAGAAAATGAATGTTACTTAAATTCATCACTTCAATTCACTTTCAAGGAAGAATTACTAAAAAAGAGGAAGTACTCTCCAATTTAACTGACTTTTAAAGGCATATTTAAAATTTTAGGACATTGCATTCCAGTAGGGCATATGTACTGAAGTGTATTTATGTGCTGGATAGCAGTGGGGTGACGTGGAGAGGAGGGAGTTGAGGCAGATGTAGCACAAGCTGTATTCTACGTGATCTTTGCCTTTAGAAACCAGTTCCATATCAATGAAATCAATGATTATGATCCTTACTACTCTTTTACTCATTTTCATACGAAGCAATATTCACTATCTTCGCAAGTAGCAGCTACTCAAGTTTGGCTTTTTTAGTTCAAGAAAATAAATCTGACTCTGAATCTGGCCTATATGATCCAAATATGAGAAATCCTTGCCCAGAAGCAAGATGGAAAACCTTAAAGAGGAGGTAGGTTCTTTAGAAGCTGCTTTACTGGACACAGAAAAAGAAACAGAAACAAAGAGAAATGGGAAAGAGGGAATGGTAATGCCATCAAAATTCTACTTGATCTCTAGGACCAGGTTTCCTTTCTGTGAAGCCCACTGGTACAGACAGGCAGGAAGGGTAGCCCACTGAATTCTGTCTTCTGTAATAGCTTCTTTTCTCGTGACTACACAAACCATCACTTCCCCAGAGTGAAACAACAAAGAAAAGTGATAGTGCTGTCTTATACTGCTAAGATCCAAACTTGTATATGAATAGTGTATTTTTGAGAGCAAAAGATTGTTTGTTCATAATGCTTATGGTAGCAAAAGTGTGCATATGTCTTTGTGTTTTTGTTTCTGTTTATCACACTGTAGTTTTTTTGGAGATTCGTATGAACTAGAAAAACTAAGCTAAATCTTTCACAAAGGTAAAAAGGTTAAGCATGTGATGTGGTCTATCAAAGGCTCTCTTCAAATACTTGTTTTTCTGGTGACCCTCATCACATCCCTTTGAAATAAATAATGGGAAGCATACCAAAGGCATGCTTTATTTAAATAACTTTATGGCAATTTCTTTTAGTATACCTATCTGAGGCAAAGAATTAAAGGCATTAAGATTTCAGTTACCTTAAGTGTCAAAGCCAAGTCCTCACCTGGACCCATGCTGATCTTGAGAAAACTCCATTATATGTCCAGCAATCTCCCGCAGTTGTAAATTGGGGTACCGGTTGTTTCGAAAATCTTCCAAAAGCCTGCTCCTGCCAGAGGGCATGACGTCTGACATTCCATATCGCAAACGAGAGGAAGAAAATAGGGTGCTGCTGGGGCTGAAGAGGCTAGAGGCGCTGCTGGCACTGCGGTACTTGGCTTCAGCGCCTGGCGCAGCAGAAATGTATCTTCCACTGCCATTTGTGAGTCCTCCTGTTGGTTATAGAACAGAAGATCTTAAGACCATTCTTAAGGAATTTCATTCAAGAAAAGAAAAAGCACCCCATACATGAAAGCCTGCATTATCTCTGATTTCTTCAATTCTGGTGCATTTGTGTTAAGACAATTCAATTAGTGTCATGACTTTTATAAGGCCAATTCACCAACCTGGAAGGAAACTTTTACACAAAGATGGAGAGGGGAATCATTTTTAATGCTGACAGTATACTGCTAGCAAAAATGGAGCAACAGTTGCATAACCTTTAATAAACAGAAGGAACATGCCTACTATGTGCAGCCAGCAACTGAGCAACAGCAGTAAGGACTCAGAAAACACAAACACCAAAATGTCAGTAGTTTATTTCCACTGTGAGCTCCATGGAGATTCCTTTTGTTCTTGAATAATCCCTACTCTACTATCTGAAACTCA
Organism: Arctocebus calabarensis; assembly: GCA_963573935.1. Taxonomy (NCBI): domain Eukaryota; kingdom Metazoa; phylum Chordata; class Mammalia; order Primates; family Lorisidae; genus Arctocebus; species Arctocebus calabarensis. The sequence continues at coordinate 3,866 of CAUYON010033781.1, forward strand.
CCCTAAAACATCAAGTTATCCAAATTAGTCTGTTTTATTATAGGGAACTTCTGCGAAAGCATGCTTTGAAGGAATGAATGTAAAGTATCCCAGGCCAAGGATAAAACACAGAGGATAGAAAAATTGTCACTTTGTAGCAGGGCACTGTGAAAGATGCCTGTAGTTCCAGCTACTTGGGAGGCTGAGGCAAAAGAACTGCTTGGGCCCCAAGAGTTTGAAGTTGCTATGAGCTGTAACACCATAGCACTGTATTGGGCTGAGGGCAACAAAGTGAGACTCTGTCTCAAAATAAATAAATAAAAATAAGCAAGAAGGAGCATTCCAAAAAATGAGGAGGGAATGGGTACAGGATGAAGAGAGATCTACATGTAGGCAGGACATGAAACCATTAAGAACCACACTTTGGGGATATATATATGCAAACAGATATATATATGTATATATCCCTTACTCTTTTTCTCTTTGAGATGGGAGGCAGAATTTACTAGAGATCAAGTCACAGGTAAGAGCCTAAGTGGTGCCAGGCACAGTGGATCACTTCCTGTAATTCCAGTACTGGGAGGCTAAGGCGGGTGGATTGCCTGAGCTCACCAGTTCGAGACCAACCTGAGCAAGAGCAAGACCCTGTCTCTAAAAAAAAATAGCCAAGCATTGTGGTGGGCACTTGTAGTCCCAGCTACTTGGGAGGCTGATGCAAAAAAAAAAAAAAAAAAGAGGGAGGAGCCTCTGACTTCCCTGTTCTCTAAAGTATTTATTTTGTCAGTGGTAGATTTCACAGGGCTGTGTCCTATGACAACTTTCCATAGAAAATAAGGGCTTAAATGTTGTATTTAAATCATTACATGCTTCAGTTGTTTTATAAAGTTCTGTAAAAGGGACTCAGCCCTGTGGCTCAAGCGGCTAGGATGCTAGCCACATAAACTGGAGCTGGCGGGTCTGAATCCAGCCCAAGCCTGCCAAACAACAATGACAACTACAACCAAAAAATGGCCAGGAGTTGTGGCCTGTGGTCCCAGCTGCTTGGGAGGCTGAGGCAAGGGAAGAGCTTAAGCACAGGAGTCTGGGGTTGCAGTGAGCTGTGACACCACAGTATTGTACCCAGGGTGATGGCTTGAAACTTGGGTCTCAAAAAAAAAAAAAAAGGTTCTATAAAAGGATTTTCTGCCAGTGACCATCTAGTGTTACATCCTCTATGTGGAAGGTTCTCATTTATATGCTTTTTGTACTCATAAGTCTAACAGATTTCTAATGGACAAAGCCCTGCCTTCCCACCTTGAAGAAAAACTCCCAAGGTCTAACATCTAGCTCTGTATTTTACCCAAGCAAAGGCAATAGTGTTCACCAAAATATTTTAAAAATAAGTTCTCCCCAACATCACACCAAGGTAGTCGTAAATTAAAATAACCAAGACAGATCATTTATAATGCATGACAATAATCTGAAATACATTCATTTTTAAATGGTTAGTTTTACAGATGGTAAGTCTCATTAAAAGAACCAGGTAGATTGGTGAAAATACTTCTGACTGTATATGGAACCAGCACATTGTACCCCATGATGGTATTACTATACACAGCTATGATTTAATTAAAAAAAAAAAAAAAAAGAACCAGGTAGAAATCACAAAATCACATAAAAATGGTAAATAACTTAAAATTAATCCACGTTACTGATCAATAACTTAGAAATCCCTATTTCAGTTCAAGCAAGGACAGAGAAAGGCATTTTGTGTTTAAGTTTTGCTTTTCCTGAAAGACTAAAGACATATAGAACCTTGAACAGAAAGAATAAATTTTAGGAAGATAAGAATTCTATCATGATAAAAGAAAACGAAATGCTTATATTCTTTTACCCTGGGCTGATTATAAACTTTTGAGCTCACTTTTACTCTTATTTCATTACTGTAAGAATGAAAAGGCACAACACTTTTTCTGTCCAGTACAGAAAGCCTGGAGGTTCTCAAATATGCGCTTAACAAACAGTATGTGCTACCTCTTGATGCTTAAGAGCTTTTAAATGACACAGCCTGAGGATCGTGCAAACACCCACAAGCAAAGGCCAGGTGCAACGGCTCACACCCTCTAATCCTAGCTTGGGTGGACTGTCCAAGCTCACAAGTTTGAGACCAGCCTGAGCCAGAGCAATATCTCATCTCTAAAAATAACCGGGCATTCTGGCAGGTGACTGTAGTCCCAGCCACTTGGGGGGCTGAGGCAAGAGAATTGCTTAAGCCCAAGAGTTTGAGGTTGCTGTGAGCTGTGACGCCATGGCACTCTACCATGCTGAGGGTGACAAAGTGAGACTCTGTCTCAAAAAAAACATAAGCAAGAAGGAACATTTCAAGAAATGGGGAGGTAATAGGTATAGGATGAAGAGAGCTCTACACGTAGGCAGGACATGAAACCATTAAGAACCAGACTTTGGGGGTGTGTGTGTGTGTATAAATATTAGCAAACATATATGATACATACTTAAGCCCAACAATATCATACTTCTAACATATGTCTTGCTCAGGGTCACAAAAACTTTTATATAGACACATTCAAGTGCGGGGAAGATGGGAGAGAGAGATTAAAAAAGAATTTCACGTATTAAATATTACAATTTTATGCCAAATCTGTTAGCTCAGATGAAATGAACATATTCATAGGAAAGCACAAATTATCAAAACTGACTCAAAGAAGAAACACAAAATCTAAACCTGCAAGATATTTTATGTAAAGAAATGTCATAAGTAAGTAAAACTCTTATCACAAGTAAGTACCCAGGCCAAAATGGATTACATGGTGAATTTTAACAAATGTTTAAAGAAAAATGTTAATACTTTAACTCTTCCAAAAAATAGAGAGGAGTGGTACACTTCCAAATTCAAGCTATAAGGTCAATATCACCCCTACACCAAGCTACATAAGCATATCACAAGTAAGAAAACAACACAAGTCCTTCATGAATACAGATGCAAATATCCTCAACAAAAATATTAGCAAACTGAATCTAACAGGACCAAATGGGATTTACCCCTAGAATGCAAGGTTAAATGAACATCTAAAAATCAACTGATATACCATACTACAGTCACAGAATAAAGGATTCTAAACCACATGATCAACAATAAATACAGAAAAACCACTTGACCAAAGCCCAATCCCCTTCACAACAAAATAATAAAAACTCAACAAACTTGGAATACAAAGAAACATTCTCAGCCTAAAACAGGACATCTACTAAAAACGAGTGATGATACTTAAAGTATGAATCATTTACTATCAAGATCAGGAGGGATGTGTGCTCTCATCTATTCTATTTAACACAGTACAGGCTGAGCATCCCTTATCTGAGAAGCTTGTAACCACTAGTGTTTTACATTTCCGATTTTTTTAGGATTTTAGAATATTTGCATTATACTTACCAGTTTAGGATCCCAAATCTGAAATCTGAAATGCTCTAAAAAACGTTTCCTTTGAGCATCAAGTTGACACACAAAAAGGTTTGGTTTGGAGGCATTTCAGATTCCAGATTCTCAACCTATATTAGAGGTCCTATCCAGTGCAATCATGCAAGAAAAAGAAATATAAAGCATCCAGATTAGAAAATTGTTTTTTTATTCTCAGATAACATAATGCTACAGGCTAGAAAACTATAAGGAAGCCATCCAAAACCATCAGAACTACTAATATCTACGGCGAAGTCACAAGATCAATATGCAAACATCAACTGTATTTCTCTAGGCAAGAAATAATCCAAAAATAAAACTAGAACACAATTCCATTCAGAATAGCATCCAAAAATTACACAAACAAGAATAAATTTAACCAAGAAGTACAAGACCTGGACAATGAAAGTCATAAAACTTTGCCAAGGCAAAAGGTGCTAAAACAACTAGATAGCCACATATAAAATGATGAACTCTCTCTTTTACACAATACGCAAAATTAACTCAAAATAGATCCCAGATTTAAATGTACGATGTAAAGTAACAGAATTTATGTAATAAAATATAAGAGAAAATCTTCCAAGGCCTTGAGTTAGGGAAAGATTTCTTATAACAAATGTATGATACGGAGGTGCCTGTGGCTCAGTCAGTAAGGTGCCAGCCCCATACCAAGGGTGGTGGGTTCAAACCTAGCCCCGGCAGAACTGCAACACAAAAATAGCCGGGTGTTTGTGGCAGGCACCTGTGGTCAAACAGCCACTCGGGAGGCTGAGGCAGTAGGATCGCCTAAGCCCAGGAGTTGGAGGTTGCTGTGAGCTGTGTGACGCCATGGTACTCTACCAAGGGCGATAAAGTGAGACTCTGTCTCTACAAAAAAAAAACAAATGTATGATAAATTGGGACCTCATCACAAAGAAAAACCATCACACTTTAAAAGACACAATTTTCAAAATGAAAGAAAGCAAAAGACCAGGAGATAAAGGATTTATATCCAGAATACACAAAGAACTATTACAACTCAACAACAAGATGGGAAAAACAAACCCAAATTTAAAAATGGGTGAAAAATATGAGCAGCCATTTCAAAGATAAAGATGTGTTCATGGTGAATGAACCCATGAAAAGATAATTTAGAAATCATTAGAGTATCAGGAAAATGGAAAATAAAACCACAATCTTGGAATTACCATTTCATGCTCACCACAATAATTATAGTAAATAAGACAGACAACAAATGTTGGTGAAGTAGAAAAACTGAAATCCTTACACAGTGGTGATGGGAATATAAAATGGTACAATACATAAAATAGTTTGGCCATTTTTCAAAAAATTTAACATAAAATCCAGCAATTCTATATACTTCTAGAGAAATGAAGCTCGTCCACAAAAAGACCTGCATGCAAATGTTCTCAGTAGCATTCATTCTAACAGTTAACACTGGAAACAATGAATGCCTGTCAGCTCTGAGTGCAAAGAAAAAAAGCAGTATATTCATAAAATGGAAGATGATTCAACAAAAAGGGACAAACTACTAACACACACTATATTGTGAATGAACCCCTAAAACATGCAGAGGGACAAAAGCTGGAGAGAAAAGACCACATGTTACATGGTTCCACTCACATGAAATATCCAGAAAATGCAGATTTACAGATACAAAATAGATCAGTGGTTGACAAGGGCTGTGGGCAGCAATGGGGATTAACTGCAAATGGGTAGGTGAGATCTTACTAATAGGATAATATTCTAAAATGAATTTATGATTATTGCATAACTCGAAGTTACAAAAATTCATTGGATAGTATACTTGAAATGGGTGAATTTAATGATATGTGAAATATAACTCAATAAAGTTTTTTTAAAGTGTGGACTTTAAATAATTGTTAATGAAACCCACTGAAGTTTCTTAAATAGGCATTCAATAAGTGATTTTTAAATAAATAATGGGGAATATTACTGAGTGGGTCACTGATTTTATTTTTAGAATACTCTAACACATGTCTGGCTACCAGGAGGAAGTATAGAAATGATGAGATGGAGAAAAGATCCCCACTGAGACAAGGGAGATATAGGCTGATATGTATGTTCAAACACTTACTAGCAATGTGGTACTGGGAAGGAAATTCATTAAACCACACAGAGTTTAAGTTTTCATGTGTAAAACAGTTCTTTTCAGTGGTCAACACAATGAATACAAGATGCTGAGTATGGCTGCTCATGATCAAGTAACTGATGGCTGATGGCAACAGTTAAATAATATTAATAATTAGAAAATGTATTAGGAGGAGCCCAATACATAGATAATAAATTTCTTAAACCCAAATGTCTTCAGGGCCTTTGTCTGGACATTGTTAGACACCGAGTATAAAAAGTCTATAATCTCTAGGCTGGGACTAAGGCAGAGAAGAACCTTTTCTCAAGAAAACAGATGGAGCTGAGGTAAAGTTCTACCAATCACAACACAAAGTTCCTATGGAATGGCAACTATGGTGTGTGCACTACATACAACAACAGAAGTACAAGCAAACGCACACAAATAAAATTACTTACAGGTGAATTTTTTTTTTTTCCTTTTTGAGACAGAGCCTCAAGCTGTCACCCTGGGTAGAGTGCCGTGGCATCACAGCTCACAGCAACCTCCAATGCCTGGGCTCAAGTGAGTCTCTTGCCTCTGCCTCCCAAGTAGCTGGGACTACAGGCACCCGCCAAAACGCCCGGCCATTTTTGGTTGCAGTCGTCATTGTTGTTTGGCAGGCCCTGGGGCTGGATTTGAACCCGCCAGCTCAGGTGTACGTGGCTGGCGCCTTAGCCCGTTGAGCCACAGGTGCCGAGCCAAGGTGAATTTTTTTAAAAGTAACATTAAACTAGGCAGGCAGTAAACAAGAAATAACGTATACTTTATAGGGAAAAAATGAATTAAGAAGTAGTACACTGAATTGCTAATATACTGAAAAGAGGAAAGGAACCAGGCATGAAAGTAGTATCTGCTCATTTTCGCATACAAAGCAGCATTTAGTTCAGGATTTGAAAAACTATAACCCACAGAACACATGTGGCCTACCACCTATTTATATAAATAAAATTTTATTAGAAGACAGCTACACACTCATTCATTTACATTTTGTCTGTGGATGCTTTTACATTTCAACAGCAGAGTTGAATATTCACTATAGAAACCTAAAATATACTGGTCTTATGATTCCCCAAAAAATTTTGCATGTTTAGTTTACTTAGTTAGTACTCAGTATGGGATGACATTGTTCAAATGTTCAAACAAAGAAGTTAAAAAAGGCAATGTATTTCTGTATCTGATAAGGCACAGTTCAAGATATCTTGGGCATATCATGTGACAAGACACACAATGAAACTGCATGCTCTGGAGTGAAAAGGGCTTCGCTGGAAATCTGTTCAAATCTGAGATGACCCAGGCAAGATATGTAAGTTCTAAGACACATGGATAATAGCTAGACCTTCCAGGGTCAGCCCCAAACTATTAATACTAGGAATATTAATTCCTTCCTTCTATCCATGTTATCAAACTGGGACTTTCACATCCATCCCCCTCCTGATTTTGCATTGATCCCTAATCTCTTGTGCCTGATTTTGTGTTAATCTCTGGACTCTTGGGCAAGGGGTATGTTGTACTCAGAAACACTTGTGCAATATACCCCTTTCCCATCTATTATGGACCTACCAATCAGGAATGTCTCTATGATTTTTCTTTTTTGTTTTGAGACAGAGTCTCACTCTGTCACGCTCGGTAGAGTGCCATGGCTTCACAGCTCACAGCAACCTCCAGCTCCTGGGCCTAGGTGATTCTCTTGTCTCAGCCTCCTGAGTAACTGGGACCACAGGCACCCACAAAGCCCGGCTATTCTTTCCTGTTGTTGTTGCAGTTCGGCCGAGGCTGGGTTTGAACCCACCACCCTCAGTATATGGATCTGGCGCCCTACTCACTGAGCCACAGGCACCGCCCTATCCCTATGACTTTTCTATAGTAATGTCCACGTATTACCTGAGAAAATGAGTTCTACAACTATAGTTCTTACTGTATAAAATTTGAACATTCATACACATTCATGAATGTATACATTAATATAAACATATTTACATAGTTTGGCCTTGAAACTTACTTCTTTCAAACTCAGAAATAGTATTCTTAGTTCTAGAACAGTGGTTTTCAACTGGTGTGCCATGAAAGTATCTTAGGTGTGCCATAAAAATTTTTAAAGACTACATTATTTTTAAGAGAAGCCCGAACTACAGTAAGTATATTCTTTCTTCACTCTTTTTTTTTTTTGTCAACATAATTTAAGTGTGCCTCAGAAGTTTAACAATAGGTTCATGTGTGCCGTAAGATAGAAATGGTTGAAAAACTCTGTTCTAGAATAACTCTATTGCCTCACCCACTTCAAACTTTGATATTTATTTATTTATTTATTTATTTATTTATTTAGAGATAGAGCCTCAAGCTGTCACCCTGGACAGAGTGCTGTGGTATCACAGCTCACAGCAACCTCCAATTCCTGGGCTCAAGCGAGTCTCTTGCCTCTGCCTCCCAAGTAGCTGGGACTACAGGCGCTAGCCACAACGCCAGCCCATTTTTTGATTGCAGCCGTCATTGTTGTTTGGCGGGTCCGGGCTGGATTCGAACCCGCCAGGTCAGGTGTACGTGGCTGGCGCCTTAGCCCATTGAGCCACAGGCGCCGAGCCCAAACTTTGATTTTTAAAAATGACTTTCCAGTTGGGCTTTCCAAATAGAAGCACCCTATTTGTTTTTAGTCAGTCCTTACTTCTGAGTTGATAAAGATACTTTTCATCTGCTGGTTAAAAACAGAATCTTCTAGGTAAAGAGACCACACACGCTAGCAGCCTTGCCCAGGACAATCTTGATTTAAGCCCATCATCACTGTGATTACTGATAACACCTTATTCAAACACAAAGTGTCCTGGCATGCACAACACAATATAGGGTCATTCTACTTCTAAGACTCAACTTTCCCCAACTAGGAAATAATCAGCTTTTCAAATCTGATAAAAAACTGAGGGAAAGCAGAGTGTACTATGTTTCCGAAATTTAAAAAAATGTCTCCCACGTCCTGAAAGATTTAGAAAATGTTACCAAAAATGGTAATAATTTTTTTTTATTCTTACATCCTCTTTTCCCTCCTCAGTTTCTAGGATCTAAATAGTAATATTTTTTAAATGCCATGCATAAATCAGCTAAATATATAACAGAGAAATACTTATCTACTCATTAGCATCCTGTTTGGTTTAAAAATCTATATTTACAAATAATTTTTAAGAATATGGCAAAAACTTCTAAATAAAATGCTTTATTTGGAAAACAAGATATTAAATATATACACAGGGGAGGGGAAAGTCCAAAAATAAATAAGGTAAAACATTAATTATGGGGCATTTTAGGTGGTGATATTAGGGGAACAAATTTTTTGTCTGTGTTTTCCAGTTTCACTGATATGAACCTGTACTGTATGTACAACGAAAGACCCAATTAGCCAAAGCATAAAATTAGCCAAGCATACTAAAGCTGAAGTGAAAATACAGGAAATGCACCCAAACTCTCATAAATCCCAAACTATTACACTGCTATACTGCCTATAGGTACAACTTGAATGATATTATGTATGAAGTATTTATAGAAGTCACAGACACCTAGGACACTTCTAGGATAAAGGGACTGTCCTTTGCTTATGCAAAGTATTTGTACATGTCATCGGTGGCAAAAGACTTCTAAAGTTCAAGGTGGTGTTAGAGTAATGGTTCTTACCCAGGTTTAAGCTTGAAGAGGATCCATGTGAAGAGAGGGAAGGAGGTGGTGTCTGTGAATGTCCTGGTCCCTGACTAGGGAGAGGCATGCCCACGGGTCCAGGAGAGGAGGAAAAGCTAAGGCCGTTATAAAAACTGTGTCCAATGGGGGTCAAGCTGCTCGATGTCCTCTTATAAAGGTCACTGCTGCCAGTCAGGGAGTCACGGCGGGAGCCACTGCCAGTGTTGGAGTTTGCAACTAAAATGGAATTAAAACAATGCAGATAAGAACAGGCCTGTTCTTCGAAGAACAAGCCCAGTGACCTGTTCCTAATACTTGATCCAGACTCCTTACCACTGCAAATTTGTCAGCAGAGACAGCCTAAATGTTAATGTAGCAGTTCTAGGGGCAGATAAAGTAATAAAGAGGACATGGCTCAGGTAAACATGAAACTTTGGTTCAAAACATCACACGTATGCAAATTTACCTTCCTCTGGTGTCATATTATGGGATGTGAAGGGTTAAAAAGCTCTGACGGCCATACGAGCTATGAAAAAGGTGAAAGAAAATGGACTAGAAAGAATGTCTTTCATCAACCAAAAAAGGTTCTAGTAGAAAAATGGAATACAGGAAAAAGATTTGTAAATGGGGTACCACCCCTGTACATAAGTCATGTATAAAACCCTGTTTTCTTAGTGGGTCCATTCAAGAATTACAATTCCAACTAGAAAACTTTCTTCCAAACACACCCTTCTGCTCTGAGGATCACATTGGTTCACAATCTTTGTAAGTATCCCACTGTACACATTATTACATTCCTGCTTTTTTTTCTTCCCACCAAAACATTAATAAAATATCTTGTTCTAAAATCCTTCCTCCCAATTATCCGCCTTAATTCTATTCAAAAGACTGGAGGAAACTCCTAATTCTGTAAAGCCTGCAGGCCAAGCACTCAGCTCAGTCTCAGTCATGGAGCACTCAGCCCTGTGATCTTTGGTTAAGTTCTCCTCGCTCATCTTTTAATATCCATATATCTATAATTCCCCCCCACATTCTTCCCAATGCCTGCAAAAATCTCCCCTGCTGTTCAAATCACTGAAACAAACTGACTACTTGAGTATAAATAAGCAGCAACATGAGCATGGACCTGAAATAGGCTCCAATTTATACAATATGATTTCAATAGTCCATCATCTCAAAGATTACGTGGGATGGCTGGATTCCCACAGGATTCAGTGCAGCTCTGTCTGTAGTATCTGTCCAAGGTTCCATGCATTGTCACTGTTCCAGGAAGATTATAAAAATAATTAAAATTCAGTTTTAACAGCACATCAGTCTGATTTCTACCTGCTGTTCCAAACCCTCCAAGGGCTGATCCCAGGGTGGCGCCAAGAGAACTGCTACTTCCAAATCCCAAGGATGTGTTGGCAGGCTGGGCAGAGCCTTGGGAGAAAAGGGAGCTGCTCTGTGAACTGCTGTTCAGAGAGTTGTTGCCATAGAAAGAACTGGATGCCAGGTTGTTGTTGGGCTGCTGCTGGGGCTGGGGCTGAGGCTGCTGGGTTCCTAAAGGGCGAAATGCTCCATTTGTTGTTCCAGCAAGACCACCGGCTGCTCCATTTGCTGAAGCTGCGGCCGCTGCAACAGCTATGAAAAAGAAAGCAAACTGTTTTTATAAAAAGGATTGGCAATGTTTTTATCCTTTTTAAAGAAACCTTTTAATGCTGCCTATCTTTTCAAAACAGATAGAAACCTTGTTTAAAAAAAAAAAAAAAAAACTATACAAATCTGTCTTTGATCCCTAAGTGTAAAGTTTCTATTTTCTATTTCTACTTTCTTTTTTAAGTGAAAAAACTGTTGGACTACACTATGTTGGTAGCTTTAAAGATTCTGTAGTTTTTTAAAGAGTACAAACATCAAATGTACCCACTAAATACAACTACTTCCTACAAGCTTGAATTCTATAAATATCTATGTTGAGTTTTTCTTCCCAGAACTGTGTAATCCATATTCTAAAGTGGCTCAAATTCCTATTTTAGCATGCTGCCCTCTTCTAAATGTTCCCTCTATTGTTTCTAATTAAAAATAAACAAAACTTACCATATAATAAAGTTTAAAGTTAAAAAAAAAAAAAAAGGCTTATTACCCTCTGCACCTACACCAAAAAGCCCCCTCCCCAAATTATCTTACAATAATGACTTAGATTGCTGTGATGTTGGCCTTAGACTTTTGGCAACAGAGCCAATTTGCATTATCTCTCAAAAAACTTCCTATGTTCTCAACAGAACCAGGCCAAGTGTGTCCCTTAAAGAATCCCAAGATCACTTACTACTTCTGATATCTCTTTGAAATACTATAGGGTAGAGCTGCTATACTGAGAATTGACAAATAAAGCATATTTCCACACTTATCATATCAGTCACCTCTTTTAGATTTATGACAGGAGTCTACTAAGACATAAGCTCACCTGCTTGTGCAGCTGAGGAACTAATGATGACTGGGGCAGGAGCTACAAGTCGAACAGGAGCTCCAAGACCATTTCTTGCTCCTGCATTAACCACAAGGGCACCAGTTTGGTCATAGTAAGCAGCAGGAGCCAAGACTGGATAACCTGAGAAAATCAAGCCAACACATATATGAAACAATATCTCCTACACACCAGCATATTGTAAATAATTATAAACTCAACCCTATCAGACCAATATACCTAGATTATATCCTATTCCGTAACACCACATAAACAGCCGAATGACCATGGATTCCAGGGTATCCAGATAGGGATAACATTACTACCTGCCTCATAAAATTCTTGTAAAGATTAAAAGATAAACATGGGCAAGGTGGCTCAGGCTTATAATCCTAGCAATCTGGGAGGCCAAAATGGGAGGATCCTTTGAGCTCAGGAGTTCAAGACCAGCCTGAGCAAGAATAAGACCTCACTGTTACTAAAAATAAAAAAAATTAACAGGCACTGTGGTGGGTGCCTATAGTCCTAGCTACTTGGGAGGCTGAAGCAGGATGACTGCTGACCAGAAGTTTGAGGTTGCTGTGAGCTAGGCTGACACCACAGCACTCTAGCCTGGGCCACAGAGTGAGACTCTGTCTCCCTCTGGAAGGGAAGAGAGGAAAAAAAGAGAAAGAAAGGAAGGATGAGGATCGAGCATGATTTCTGGCACATATTAAGTGTACAGTAAGGGGTCATATTACCATTTGCTAGTGTTAAAAAAAAGATAATCTGGTAGGATAAGGAATGTTCTTATGCTCTTCAAAGTGCTAGCCTACGTTACCATCAATCATAAACTGACAATTTTTCTATGTTTTCCTAACTAAACAAATAATGGAGGCTACAACTGATTACAGAAACCATACTACTTTCATACCACATAATAACATAAGCATTAATATCCTGCAAGTTAACAGAAAAGACCTAGACAGACTTCAAGAAACAGATCTTTTACTATTATACAAGATGGAATCCCTAAATCCTAATTTGAGGCATATGAGAAAGTGCAAGTGATTTCTTAATAAGACATAAATGCTGAGGAATAACAAAACAAATGAAGTGAATAATTCACTGAATTCATAAATGGACCAGTTGGCTATATGCCTACGCTCCACAGTTAGTAAAGGTCCATGAAATTAAGCTGAGATCTCACAAGGATTTATTTCAAATGAAGAATATCAAACTACATCCAATCGCACACAAAGCAAAGGATCAAATGACAATGGATCAAGAACAATATATAGTCAATATATTATACAGACATCTATTTCAGAGGTAGACAACTAAAAATGACTATTATTGGTTTGGGAGAAATCCTAGAAATATAAAGAATGACACACACATTCAAGGAGTACCAGCAATTTCTTCCTAATCATGCTGCTCAAAAATATCACACAAAAACTAAGCTTTAGAGTGGATAATAAAGCAGCCTGCCATTCTGTCTATCACTGACCCTGAATGAGAAAATAAATCATTGCCACAGAAAATCCACATATTCCAAGCTTTGTGGACACTGATATATCTCCAACAAATTAAGACATAAGACTGGCTCAGAACAATGCTCTCATCAATGAACTACAATCTAAGTGAGGGCAAGTGTTTATCATCCTTGCCAGTCCCCAAATTAAGAAAAGCCTAAATGAGATAAAAATACTGTTCGTTCTCCTCTGTATAAGCACAAACTTTCAGACTTTCACCCTCTCCCCACCATCCTCTGCCCCCAAATACTGGCAACAACAACCCAAACTCACCTGGCATGCCTGCAGCCAGACCTTGTCCAAATGCAAGAGCAGAGTTCACTGCTGCAGCTGCCACAAGTGGATCTGTTTGCTGTCCCTGTTGGTTCTGATTTGGAGTCAAAGGGCGCTGGCTTGCTCCTCCACGGAGAACCTGGGAAAGGGAGGCAGAAATAAGTCAACCACTTTATCCTCACTGAAGTATCTAAGACCTACCACATGTTCAAGTGAGTCAACATTTAAAAATTAATAGCTGTGGCCAGGCACAGTGGCTCACACCTATAATCCTAGTACTTTGGGAGGCTGAAGCAGGTGGATCACCTCAACTCAGGAGTTCAAGAGCAGCCTGAGCAAGAACAAAACCCCATTTCTTAAAAAAGTAAAATAAATAGCTCGGCTTTGTGGCAGGCACTACTTAGGAGAGTGAGGCAAGAGGATCAATTGACCCCGAGAGTTTGAGATTGTTATGAACTGTGCTCCATGGCACTCTACCAAGGGTGTCAAAGTGAGACACTGTCTCAAAAAACAAAACAAAACAAAACAACAACAACAACAAATGAAAAAAATTAATAGCTAATATAAGCTTATATTACTTGGGCTGTAAGAAAAAGAAAAATTTAATAATTGTAAAACATTTCCCTGTAGTGATTTGATATAGCATGGTTTGGCGCCCATAGCTCAGTTGTTAGGTCACCGGCCACATACATCGGGGTTGGTGGGTTCAAATCTGGCCCGGGCCTGCTCAACAATAATGACAACTACAACAAAAAAATAGCGGGGCAAGCTTGGTACCCATAGCACAGTGGATACAGTGCTGGCCACAGGCACCCAGGCTTGCGAGTTCGAACCCAGCCAGGCCAAGTAAACAACAATAATAATTGCAACAAAAAACAGCCAGGGCTCGGCGCTTGTGGCTCAACAGGCTAAGGCGCCAGCCACGTACACCTGAGCTGGCGGGTTCGAATCCAGCCCAGGCCCCGCCAAACAACAATGACGGCTGCAACCAAAAAATGGCTGGGCATTGTGGTGGGCACCTGTAGTCCCAGCTACTTGGGAGGCAGAGGCAGGAGACTCGCTTGAGCCCAGGAATTGGAGGTTGCTGTGAGCTGTGATGCCA
>CAUYON010033782.1:0-32680 GCA_963573935.1 Arctocebus calabarensis
TGAGACAGAGCCTCAAGCTGTCACCCTGGGTAGAGTGTCGTGGCATTACAGCTCACAGCAACCTCCAATTCCTGGGCTCAAGCGAGTCTCCTGCCTCTGCCTCCCAAGTAACTGGGACTACAGGCGCCCGCCACAACGCCCGGCTATTTTTGTTTGGGTTGCAGCCGTCATTGTTGGTTGGCGGGCCCAGGCTGGATTCGAACCCGCCAGCTCAGGTTTACATGGTTGGCGCCTTAGCCCGCTGAGCCACAGGCGCCGAGCCGGCTCTGAGGAATAATATTTTAATGATTAAAACATCCTAGACGCAATCCTGTACAATGAAAGCTAACACATGTGGATCTTACAGACACTGTTACTTGTCTATGATTAAGACTAGTGAAAAATATTGGGTGGGGGGAATCTTTGAAGTTCTTAGTACTTTCTAGATTGAAAAACAATATCTGGTGTATATAGTAAGAAAAAGCAGTAAAATTTTCAAAAATACCATTTTTATAATTGGCAAAATTTTGTGCCATCAGCTAGCTTAGAGATTCTGTTTGGTTTGGTCTTAGAAAAGTCTACTATGTGATTCTATTTATATGACTGTCTTGAAAAGACAAAATGATGAAGATGGAGGAAGATTAGTGATTGTCAGGAGGTATGGGTAGGAAGAGGCAGTGACTGAAAAGAGCATAAGGGATTTTTGGTGGGAGTAATGGACCTGTTTTGTCTCTTGATTATGGTGATCGATACATGGATCTATATATGAGTTAAAATTTAGAGAACTATACACAAAAAGAAAAAAGTCAGTTTTACTGAAAATAAAATTAAAAGAGTATTCAAAAAGTAATTTTCCTATAGTGCCCCTTCCCTTCGAAAGCCTTTGAAGAAAAGAGGAGGTTGGAGCGAAAGTATCCATTCTCTCATTTGGAATCAACTTTTGCTCAGCTCACTGCCTTATTCCATAAAAACGTTAGCTATTGAGTGAGTCTAAGAAAGAAGTCTTCCATAGACACATAGTTGAATAATAGTCTAAAAAGTAAACGATAGTGCGGTGCCTGTGGCTCAGCGAGTAAGGTGCCGGCCCCATATACCGAAGGTGGCAGGTTCAAATCCGGCCTTGGCCAAACTGCAAAACAGAAAAATAGTGGGGCGTTGTGGTAGACGCCTGTAATCCCAGCTACTCGGGAGGCTGAGGCAAGAGAATCGCCCAAACCCAGGAGTTGGAGGTTGCTGTGAGCTGTGTGATGCCATGGCACTCTACCAATGGCCGTAAAGTAAGACTCTGTCTCTACAAAAATAAATAAATAAATAAAAAGTAAACGATAGTTGCTGAGGCATAAATTGGTATTCATCTGTATCTTATACAACTGGAAGCATAAACCAGGTCTAACACAAGAAAATGAAAAGACATAATTGCAATTCATCAAAAAATTAATTAACAGGCTCAGTGCCCATAGCACAGTGGTTAGGGCACCAGCCACATGCGCTAAGGCTGGCGGTTCAAACCCAGCCTGGGCTTGCTAAACACCAATGACAACTGCAACAAAAAAATAGCTGGGCATTGTGGCAGGTGCCTGTAGTCCCAAGCTACTTGGGAGGCTGAGGCAAGAGAATTGCTTGAGCCCAAGAGTTTGAGGTTGCTGTGAGCTGTGATGCCATGATACTTTATCGAGGGCGACATAGTGAGACTCTGTCTCAAAAATAAAATAAAATAAAAAATTAACAAGTTAATTTAATAGTTTAATTAATGGACACATGAATATATAAAACTATATTTCACCAACTATTTACTTATATAACTTCAATCTTTTACTAAATTTCACTAAAATTCAAAAGCATCTTATTTTTAAGCTTCCAGGAATACATTTTATTTAAAGATGATAAACTGACCAGTAAAACAATTTTGAACTATATGTTCCTGTCTTATAGCAGCACAGTCCACTTCTCTAAAATTTTTAAGAACTCATTTTATTTTATATATTTTAGTTATTGAGATGATATCTTATGTTGCCCATATTAACCTGAGAGCCCATATGCATTTTAAAAATGCAACTTGTATTGTTCAGAATGAACTAAATTTATTGTTGGGAATGAGGAACTAGTTTTAGAATCTAGACCTCCTATGACAGAATGGCGGCATGATCTAGCAGGTCCTTTAGTCTGTTTTCTAGTATCCCATTCCCCAAACAAAAATATGGGATATTATTAATGACATGTGTTTTCTCTCTGCTTCCAAGGTCAATTATATTAATTTTAATATTAAGTACCACTGCATTATGTTATTGAATATGTCTCTAACTGGACTGTCACAACAGCCTTATGAAATATATGTCCTAAGTAGATCTGTTAACTACTAGGAATGTGAAATTCTACAGTTGAATTCAAGCTCAGACATTGAGACACCATGACCCTACAAAGCCAAGATTTTCACTCCTGCTTTCCGGCAACCAAGTCAGCCTTGCTGACAACTGCCTTCTCTGTGTCATCTGCTGACCTTCCTGATGATGTCAGCTGTTGATTCTCAGTCCCTTCAGCTGCTCAGTTCCTGCCATTATCCTGTGGCCTTTTAATGGTCTTGTAGTTGATCTATCCCAAATATGACTCTTGCTTGAATTCAACTCCAGTGACTTCATTTGCATTCCAATTCCGTTACTCAGTACTAGGGCACAATTTGAATTGGGAGTTTGTTCTATCAGAGAAATCAAAGTCTAAAATTTTAGTGACTGACTAAACCTTTCATGCCTCTAGTTCTTACATACTCAAACCTCATAAAAATCCCCAATTCCCTTATTACTTCCATCTACCCTTTCGTGTCAGCTTCACACCCTTCCCACCTCTCTCTTTTTTCTTGTTTAGTTTAAATTTCAGTTAATCATTTTCTTAATGTCAGTCTACCTGTTTACATCTTGAAGTCTTTTCTTAGGTTGGCTTCTTCTTCCCTTGACCTGGTGACCTCTAGACTTGTCCAGTTCCTTCTTCTTATTACTCTTTACATTCATCATTTTTATTTTTTTATGCTCCATTAGTTCATTATCCCACTGATTTTTTGTTTTATTCTTCTAAACTACCAAAATTGCTTTCAGGAGGGTTGTTAATGTTGGTTCAAGTACTAAATCTAATGCACACAAAAAGTTCTTAATTCTCTGGCAGTTGTGCTGCATTTCATACTGTAGGTCATTCATTAACGTTTCTATTCAGAAATGACTTGTGAGTTTTTTTTTTTTCCATTCTGTGTACTGTCCTTTGCTAGTTTTACTATTGGGTTTTGGCCTTCTTATTAATTTCTAGTGCCTCTTTATCTATTAGGGAAAGAAAAAAGAGCCCACTGTCATTTATGTTGTCAACTTTTTCTAGATTTGTCATTTGTCTTAAATTGGTTTATGGTATTTTGTTCCATGATCTAATTTTTAATATAAATGTAGTTTTATTATCTCATCAATTATAACTTCTAAGTTTTGTTTTGTTTTGTTTTGTTTGAGACAAAGTCTCATTTTGTATTACAGCTCACAGCAACCTCCAACTTCTGGCCTTAAGCGATTCTCTTGCTTCAGCCTCCCAAGTAGCTCAGACTACAGGCACCTGCTACAATGCCTGGCTATTTTTAGAGACAAGGGCTTGCACTAGCTTAAATTGGTCTCAAACCTGTGAGCTCAGGCAATCCACCTCCCTTGGCTTCACAAGCGCTGGGATCATAGGTGTGAGCCACCGTGCCTGTGCCTGGCCCCTATAACGTCTAAGTTTTAATAAGCCCTTACCAAGCTTTTTCTATTCCAAAATTTTATACACACACACACATATAATCTTATATGTCTTTTTAGCATAGTATATATAATTTCATTTAAAAATATATGATTCATCTGAAAATTAATTTCAGCAGAGATTCAGTTCTTAACTTCACCAAAATACCATCTTTATTGTATATTAATTTTTCATACGCATTTAAGCCTATTTCTAAAATTAATATTATTTTCCCCTCATTGTTCTGTCCATGTAACCTATACAAAATGAATTTAATTTCTATAGAGCTATAAAAATCGCCAAGGTAACATACATGTCTATTTTTATGCCATTTATAACTTTAGTAGATATATAATGATTTTTAGAAATAATATATAAATCTCTTATTACCTTGTCTACCATAATATATTTTTTGTATTCCTTGACTTTTCACAAAGTACAAAGCTATATATTATAGAAAGTTAGATATTTCTCTGTGCCTCAGTTTCCTCATTTAGGGAGATTAGAATTAATTCATGTTTATCTCAGAATGAGCTCGGGGTCAGTGCTGTGTACTAGCTATTATTAAAATGATTAAATTAGGACTCCTATCCTTCCCTCTACTTCTTTTTCCAATCTTTAGTCTGCATTGTTCCCTTCCTACGACAACTTTTGCTAGCTTTCATCATCTCTTCTGTAAAAATAATTCTTTCACACTTCATTCATTGGTTGAATCTAAAATTGAAAATACCAATGACACAGTATTTCCATTATTTTGTGTTAATATTGTTCACTATGTTATGATTTCAAAATGTATTTATTTTATATTTTATCATATGTCTTCATCATGTCACTAAAATCATCTATCTTCTTTAAACATCTTCCACCATGGTAAGTGATGTAATGTAATTACTGGTGATATACTTCCTGGAACCATCTGATTCATTGCAATGTGGACCAGCTGCTCACTTGGCTGGATGTCAAGCCATTGTCCTGATATCCTTCCATCTTAGTCCTGGGTTGGAGCCACTGTTCTTGGCTTTATCTTTTCAAGTCTTTATCTTTCTTGGATTTTATTCTCATTTTGGCTAGAGAATATTTTCATATAATTTTCTTGAAAGGGTGGATGAGAAATAAACTTTATAAATTTTTACATGTTTGAAAACCGTTTCACATCATCACCAGACTTATATTTTTATTGAATATGAAATGTTAGCTTCATAATTATTTTTTGCATAAAGTTGAAGTTACAGCATCTAGGAATTTTAATAAGAAATAATACCCTTTTGGGGCCAGGTATGGTGGTGGCTCTCACCTGTAATCCTTCTCCTTGGGAGGCTGAGGCAAGTGGATTGCCTGAGCTCGTGGGTTTGAAACCAGCCTGAGCCAGAGCTAGACCTGGTCTCTAAAAATAGCTGGGCACTCGAGAGGCTAGGCAAGAGAATCACTTGAGCCCAAGAGTTTGAGGTTGCTGTAAGCTATGATTCCACAGGACTTTATTGGGGGCAACAAAGTGAGACTCTGTCTTAAAAAAAAAAAGAAAAGGAAAAGAAATGATATCCTTTTCCCTATAGGACATATTTTTCTCCTTCTGATATCTCTTAGGATGTTCTTCATACCCAAAGTGTTCTAAAATTTCTTGAAGATGTTCTGTTGTTTGGGTTTGTTTTTTTTTTAATTCTTCTTGCATGGTTATGTGAGTATCTACAAGTGTCAAAAGTCATCAAAAAAGGTAGCATGTTGAATTCAGTTATACCTTGAGGAAGAAGAAATCCTGTGATGCTTAAAGGCTTTGCATTCCATACTAGATTATATCCTTAAGTATGGTTTCTCTAATTGTTTCATGGGTTCATGTGTTTAATGTTTTGATCCTCGGCCTAAATAGGAATTCTTTTGGGCCATGAAACCCTCTGGTTTTCTGGTGCAACCTATAGATCTCTTTCTGGGATAATGATAAATTATTTAAAATAAAACATATGGGGTTCTAAAGGAAATGGGTTAAAAAAACATAATTATGGCTCGGCGCCTGTGGCTCAACGGGCTAAGGCGCCAGCCATGTACACCTGAGCTGGCGGGTTCGAATCCAGCCTGGGCCCGCCAAACAACAACGACGGCTGCAACCAAAAAATGGCTGGGCGTTGTGGTGGGCGCCTGTAGTCCCAGCTACTTGGGAGGTGGAGGCAGGAGACTCACTTGAGCCCAGGAATTGGAGGTTGCTGTGAGCTGTGTTGCCACGGCACTCTATCCAGGGTGACAGCTTGAGGCTCTGTCTGAAAAAAAAAACAAACATAATTATAATGGAGTAATATATTGTTTCTTTAATAACACTTTAAATAATATGACACAGTGTAGGGTTTATAGCCACTGTAATTTCAAAGTAGCAATGAGTACATATGATATTTTGAGACATTTATAACAACTGGATGTGCTGAGAAAATATATGATTTCTCTTATAACAAAATCACAAGTATTGGTAAAACTACTTTATTGTGTCTATATTTGAAAGGGACAGAAATGCTAAAGATCATTTAGAGATTAGGGAAAATAAAAATATAATCAAGAAATATAATTTCTTCTAAGTTCACAGACCTACTGAATTTTCTCCAAGGACCTTTTTCTGTGAATCCTTGACTTAAGAGTAGAAGCTCTTTGAGGTGTGGCAGACTGCATATTCCCAAACAGAGACAATAATACCCTCCACCCTCACATGCTGTTTCAGGATATGACTTTGACACACCTCTATGAAGAGGTGGTGTTATTTCTCCATATCCTTGAATTGGATGGACATGTGACTGCCTACCTGACAGAACATGTTGGAAATGATGTTATGCTAGTTCTGAGCATAGCTCTTAACTTGTCCATCAACTTCTACTTCTTTCCTCATAGGAGCAAGACACCACGTAGGAAGGCCATTACCCTGGGACTACCATGCTGTGAACAGAACAACCCATAGGAAAGGCTCTGGAAGATGAAACACCACAGTGAGAGCAAAGGAGCTTGAGGAACACTGAGGTCCCAGACACCTGAGTAAAGAGGTCATCTTGGAAGTGAGTCCTTTAGTCCTACCCATCCTAGCTGATGCCACATGGATAGAGGTGAGCTCTTACTTAATTCTTGACCAATAAAATTGGGAGCAAACAAAATGCCCATTCCATACCACTGAATTTCGGAGTAGCTAGGCAGCACTAAATCGAACGTGTTCAATTAATTGTCATGTTCTGGATGTCTTTTGTATCTTTCACACTGATTAGAAAATTGACTAGCATAAAAGAGGGACTAAGTAATTATTGATATGGAGGCTTAGGTAACATTTTTGTATCAGTAAGGGAAGTACAGGGAGTTACATAATGGGATGAAAATATATTGTCCAGCAGATGCCCTATGGCTATACAGCACCCCAGCCTACTTTGAAGACCTCAGATTAGCCCCAGAATCCTCCCCAAATGCTGACTGCTTCAGGGTTTCCAAAGAGCTCCACAAATTACACTCTTCCCAGAATCTAACGTGAAAGGATTTAACAGAGGATAACAGATATGCAAGTCAACATGCTGTAGTGCTGGAAGGAATCCCTGTGCATATGAACACATAAATTGGGGCTGAGGTGGGGTATTACTGTATCATGGCTGTGAGCACAAGTTCTGAAGTCGATGTGTTGTGACTGAAATCCAGCTCAGCCACAGGGCCTGCTATGTGACTAGGGCATGTGACTTAATCTCTTTGTGCCTCAGTTTTCACATCAATAAAAAGGTGATAAAATAGTATCCATCTCATAGGAGTATAGTGAGGTTTAAATGAGTTAATATGTTTGGGACACTGCCTGGCATATGGGGGTCCCACTGAAGACTCAAAGGCTCTCCATTCCATTCCTACCAATGAATTATTCAGGAGCTGGCTAATTAATTTGATTCTAATTAATTAATAATTATAAATTATTAATATTCTATTCTTGCCTAATAGAATAATTATTACCATAATAGTCTATGCTTTCCAAAGAATTAATTAATAGAATATTTATTTTTATTTATTTATTTGTTATTTCAGATTAATATGAGGGCACACAGATAATTACGTTACATTGTTTGCATTTGTTAAGTAGAGTTTAAGCTGTAATAGTGTCCCTCACCCAGGAGGTGTACCATATAACCTTCATTGTACCTGTTAGGTGAGAGCACACCAGTCTTCCTCCCTTCTCCCTCCTCCTCCCCACTTGAGTTTAATTGTGTTTTTCTCTTGTGTGGGAGTGTATTTGTTTGTCTACTGACTTCATATTATTATTAAGTACATTGGAAACTTGCTTTTACATTCTTACAATACTTTACTAAGTAGAATGTTCTTCAATTCTATATAGGTTAATATAAAAGATGTAAAATCTCCATCTGTTTTTTTTTTTTTTTTAACAACACTCAGGCTAATTGGAAGGTCTCCATCTTTTTTATGGCTGAATAGTATTCCATGGTGTGTTTTTGTGTATATAATATATCTCAGTTTATTAATTAATAGAATATTTATGAATTGTTAATCATTAATTCTAATTATTGCAGTCTATTCTATTGTATTTCTTTTGATTTAATTAATTAATAATCATTACTCATTAATTCTAATTATTCCATTTTAATTAATTAATAGAAAATATCAATTATTAACTCAAATTAGTTTAACTAATTAATTGATACTTATTAATTCTACACCCAAATAAGTTTCGTACCTGCTTGGGATTTGAACTTAGGTCACCACCATCATAGCACATTAATGTAGCCAGTATGCTACACCAGATGGTACTAGGCTTGTCTCTACAAATAGCTTTCTTTGATTTGATTCCTGGTGACAGTAAGGTACATTTGCCTATAGGGATTCCTATATATTTTCTTTTTTTTTTTTGAGACAGAGCCTCAAGCTATCACCCTGGATAGAGTGCTGTGACATCACAGCTCACAGCAACCTCCAATTCGCTCAAGCGAGTCTCTTGCCTCCGCCTCCTAAGTAGCTGGGACCACAGGCGCCCGCCACAACACCTGGCCATTTTTTTGGTTGCAGCCATCATTGTTGTTTGGCAGGCCCAGGCTGGATTCAAACCCGCCAGCTCAGGTATATAGGCGCCGAGCCAGGGATTCCTATATATTTTCTTATGCTTTAGTTCACAAATTATTTGTGAGGGTAGCTAATTATTTCTTTTCACCGAACCTGGACTCCAGGACTATCATTAACCTTAGCCCTTGGCAACCCTGAAGATGAATTATTCATAAGCTATGTACTTATTTTTTCTGATTCACTGAAACTAGGCCTACCACTAAACCTAAGCCTCGGCAACACCAATGATATATTATTCATGAGTGAATGAATTTTTTATTTTTTATGTATTTTGGGGAAACCTGGGCCAATTGGAAGCAGAGACCTTGCCCCCCCGCCAATGAATTATTTATGAGACAGCTATTTAAATCTATTCTCTTCTCTTCTAATTAATTAATTAGTTAATTTAATAACTATTCATTTTATTCTATTCTACTTAATTAATTGAATAAATCCTATTCTATCCTATCCCATCCCATGGTACAGAGAACTCTCAGTAGTTGGCAGTACAGGCATGTATAACCACACTCAGCTAATTTTCTATTGAATAAATTCCATTCCATTTTATTGCACTCCATTTCATCAGCTCTAGAAATACCACTGACTTTATTCCTGGACTGCAATGTATACTTTCCTGTAGGGATTCCTATATATTTTCTTATGCTTTTTTTCATTATTTATGGTCAAGCTGATTAATTATTCATTTTCACCAAACCTGGATCCCAGGCCTGCCACTAAACTTTGGAGACCCAGGTGATGAATTATTGAGGAACCAGGTAATTAATTCTAATTAATTAATTAATAGAATGTTAATTATTAATTTCAATATCTATTCTATTCTGTTATATTCCATTTTAATCTAATTAATAGAATAATTATTAATTCTAATTATTTTATTCTGTTGCACTTTAATAGAAAATTAGTAAATATTAATTACAACTAATATTTACTATTCTATAGTAAATATTAATATCTAGAATACTATATAGTATTATACTATTATAATAGTATACTATTATACTATATAATAGTATACTATATAGTATTCTAGATACTATATAGTATTATATAGTATAGTATAGTATACTAGATAGTATAGTATAATACTATATAGTATTCTATTATAATTAATTATTAGAAATTATTAGTTATTAACTCTATTCTATTCTGACTAATTAATAAAATAATTACTAATTATTAATTCCACACCCAGCTACATTTCCTATCTGCTTGGGATTTGAACCTAGGTGACCACCATCATAGCACACTACTCTGTCCAATATGTTGTGCCAGCTGCTGCTGGGCTTCACTCTACAAATACCTTCGACTGGATTCCTGGTGCCTGCAATGTACTTTCTTATGTTTTTTTTCATGAATTATTTATGAGGTAGTTAATTAATTATTTTTTTTCAGGAACCCCAGACCCCAGATTCTTGCATTTAGGTTGTTCTTATAATCACATGTCATTTTAGATGGTGCATGTTGTTGTCTTCTTATAATCTTAGTGGTTTATATTTAATGTGTAGTAGAAAATATAACCAGCACTTCTGAGTTTATACATAGAATAAGATAAAATTTTAAGATGAGTCAACTAAAGATATGTAAAGCTATAAAAGGCATAGCTATGGCTGAAATGATAGAGAAGAAACTAAAACATTTGAAATTATTATTTAGGAGTTGCAAATCCAGGAGTTTGCAAAATATAACAGAATAGAAAAATAAATTCATTATTCATAGTCACTGAACCACTATCAAATTCTAGTAGTTCTTTGCCTCACTCTGTTTTGCTCTATCACCCTAAAATAGGCAATATTATTTATATCTATCTGCTTTCCATAAGAGCAATGTATCTTTGATGGGGCAAGCTGTAATATTTTCATTTCAGCATGTATCCCTAGAAAGGACTATTGTGATCTGTGAAACACTGGTCTAGAAAATTATCATGTTAATTTGGTAAAAGAAAGTTCACATAAGATTGCCTGATTGCATTGTCATGTGCTCTGGTTTCTGGAATTTTGTTATTTTTTTTTTCCCTGATGTCAAGGTTGCAGCACCTCTTGAGAACTTTCAATCTGGCTCAATTATGATTAATGCTTTGGTAGTTACTTTGCAGCACAAAGATAAAGGGAAATCTTTCAACTGTGCTGGAGGTTTGGGCACTAATGTTTTGCTAAGTGGGGCTAAGGGAGAACATGAGTAATTAACAAATATCTGATTACTTTATCAGCATATTAGATGGTTAATATGAATAACTTAGTACCAAAGTGGCACTCATAAAATCAAGAGACTATCAAATCTTATCTTTTATGTCTTGTTGCATCTAGATAGAAATGACCAGCTCAAGGCCATGTCTATATAATTGTGGAAGTTCAAGAGAATTAAACATTCGTAAGTATAGAGCTATTTGTCAAATCTTTCAGTTATATATGAGTTTAAAATATCCACATTGAAATGTCAGGTAATTCAGGTAATCCAAATTTACCTGAATAATGTATGGAAGATGACTTAGAGGCATCAAGATTGAAATTATCAAAATAAAACTATATTCCACTTGGATGGGAATCATATCTTCCTAGAAATCATTTTCTTTCAAGGCATCATACAAGTGAGAGACATTTTGGATAGAAGAAACAACAACAAAATCAAATAAGAATGAGGCACAATTTTGTTAATGAGAATCTTACCAAAGTACTATTCTTCAAAGGTGGTTTAGCGGTTTAAAAGTACAGCTTCTTCTTGTCTCTAGAAGACATCTTGGGTTTAAGTCCCATTGTTGCCACCTTCCAACAGTATGACTGTAGACATATTACTTAGCCTCAGTTTTCTCATCTGTAAAATGAGAATGATGTTACTATTAGTACTTGCCTCATAGGACTGGTACTATAATAAGTACCCTATAAATGCTTGTTAAATGAACAAATTATACAAGATTTATTTGTTGACCACAAGACTGTCTCATCATTTGATCAATTGCCTTTATGAAATAAGGTTGTTCCATGTTCACAAATACATACAGGTACTTTCCCCCATTTTAATAAATAGTTACTTCTTAGAAATTATCTATATGTATGCAAATTATGAAAATAACAGCTTCTTAGTATGTCTTGTGTCTTGAAATTTCATTGGATTAAAAGCATTATAAATTCTTTTCTCATCTCAACCTATTCCTGTCAATCTTTCAGAAGACCAATGGTGGTAATTTTGTACATTAGGAATGCCTTGAACTTAGATTTTCTTCCACATGTCCATGTTCTGAAATTAAAAAAAAAAAAAAAAAAAAAAGCCTTGAACTAAATGGTGCCCTCAAACAAAATTTTCTAACTCATTGTACCCAGGACTTGTGTGCTTTGAGAAAGAGCGATTTTCATGATTTCTTGCTAGCTTAAGGCAGGAAAAGTGCATGTTTCCCAGACTGGGAATACTGTTTCAAAGTCTGACTTCATGTGAAATAAGTAAAAGGTGAAAACACAAGTTTACCTGTGTAATTTTGGAGACATTGCCATGTCAGCTTCATTGAGCTCTCCAAAACCTGGGCCCAGGGGGAGGCAATTTATGTCTATCAAAAGTTGAGATATAGTAAGAAACTAACAAAAGTCGGAAAGATATTTACCACCTACACTCAAGCTTATTTTATTTGAAATTATTCTGTTTTATTATTAGCAAGATAGCAAATCTTTATAAAATCAATCCTTTGCTAGTTTTTTTCTTTTTGCATATCTACCATCAGATTAAATTAGTAATAACTTAATATGACTTCACTGTAGAATCTAACTTTCCATTTTAATGATGGATTTCATAGTTTTGAAATCCATTTGTTTTGTTTTAGGGGGGGAAGAATGTCAAGAACGTTATGTTCTTTCAGAAAGAAGTCCTCAATCAAAGTAACAGCTTTAATAAGATCTCAACATCTGTTTGTTGCTCCACCAAATGAAACTTCCATCATTTTAATAAAAGTTGTCATTTCAAGATGTGGTATAAGAAGATTGAAAAAAAATCCACACTTTCAAGAGTATACAGAAAACTAATGAAAAATGACTTTTCATGTTTGCTGCTTTTAACTTCATAAAATTCAGAATAATAATGTTTTTGGCTGGAAATGATAATTCCTGCCTTTTTTCATTCAATATTTTATGTAACACTTACATAGTATTGACTATGTGCCAGGCACTGTTCCTGTCACTATACAAATATTAACTCATTTATTCTTCACAACAGTCCTGTGAGGTAGGTACTATTTCTATCATCTGTTTTTTACAGATGAGGAAACTGAGAAGTTAAGTAACTTGTCTAGGATCATAGGGCTAGTAAGTGGCAGAGCTGGGATTTGAAGCAATCATTTTGGCTGCATGACTTCATTCTCTTCTGTTCCCCAAGTGTGAGAATGGATAATGCCCTAAACAAAGGAATCCTGGTGATGAATAAATTCCTCATTGGTCACTTAACTGAGAATAATTGCTTCTAACATGGAAGTACTTAGCAAAAATTTGTTTTAAAAGACTTAGCCCTAGGGTGGCACCTGTGGCTCAGTGAGTAAGGCACCAGCCCCATATGCTGGAGGTGGTGGGTTCAAACCCAGCCCCATCCAAAAACTGCAAAAAAAAAAAGACTTAGCCCTTCTTTTATAAAATTTTAAAAATTTAATTTAGGTGGATCAGACATATATGTCTGATGTTTTTCTCTGTCCAAAAGAGGGGAAAAAAGAAGCAAAAAATATTTTTAGAAATTGAAGGAGAAATATACAGTTTTGTTTTTTTCCCAATTTATTTCAAGTATAATTTACTTTGTACAACATTGGTAGGAGGGCTGGGAGAAAGAAGTGGTGATAACAAGTAGTTTTGGATAATGTAACAATAAAGGGTCACATACAGTAGAACTTCCACAATTGACTACCTCCTTAGTTGACCTAATCTTTGTAGACTGGAATGGTACCACCTGTACATATTAGTGCAGTAGGCCTAGTTCCATATGTTGACCACCTCTGTATGTTGGCCAGTTTGTTATAGTCCCTTGGTGGTCAACTTGTAGAAGTTCTACTGTCTTAAAGTTTGCCTTTAAATTTTCTGTGGTATTCTAAAAGATATTTGTCCTAGATCTTTAAAGTTTATTTTTCCTATTTTTAGCTTTGTAAAATATGGTCATGGTAAGCCTATTACTATTCAGTTTATAATAAAATGGATTATTTTGGGAACTACTTCTGAACGATTGAATTTCTTGAGGAACCACAATTCTTTATATTCAAAACCACTATTTTAACAAGTCTAAATTCTTTTAGCATCTCTGTTCTTCAGGTGAAACTTACTAGGACTATATTTAAAAATTTGAATTCATTTCCAATTTCACCAAGCAGCCTAACAAAGGCTAAAAGAACTGGACTAAGACTTGAGCTGCTGTCCATTGCTTACAAGACAGTTCTTCGCTTTTTAGCCAATTTAACTGATTGCCTTAAAAAATACTTTCAGAGGAACATTTTAGGGTAGAATAGAATCCAGAGCCTCATAACACCATATTATTTACAATGTCTACCACACAACCCCAAATTGCTTGCTCTACATAAAAGGAAACAAGAAAATAAAATCCTTAATTTGGGAGAAAAGACAATGAATGAAGACTGGTTTTGAAATGACTAAGATGTTATAATTAGCACATGAGAACTTTAAAGCAGTTATTCAGGAAGATGATTGTCAGGGAAACAGACATATGTGACTACAAGGAAATTTAACACCATCCATCTCTGCTAATCCTCAGAGCTCTTCATTTGTGGGTTATGATTCACAAGGATTTGAGAAAACCCAGAGCAAGTAAGAGGAGGTCTGAGAGTAATAAAGTCAAACAATGAACCCAGAGAAAACAGAGATACCTTAGGGAACGGAGGAGAACTTGAAAGATTTTTAGTATCCTTAAAGACAGTCAAGAGAAGATTATGCTAATTGAATAATGAAGCCATTGTGAAAAAGAAACAACCAGTAAACTGGAAAGATTACTTAGAAATTTCAAAAAGAATAATGCAGTTGCTGAAGATCATGTTGGTGTTCTGAAATTTACTAGGATATACAGAAATAAAGTTTTAAAAAGGTAGAAAAATATGAGATAAAAGTTGAGGAATAGAGAATAGATCCAAGAAATTCAACTTCCAGAACATCATTTCTCTGTGTCAGAGAAAGGAAGTGTCTTTAGATTAAAAAGACTCAGGCAAACCATACAGAATTAGACAAAACACAAATACCCTCACCTAAATATGCCCTGGTAAAATGTCCAAACTCCAAGTATAAAGAGAACACCTTTTAAAAATGACCAAAACCTGTAGGATAATAAAAAATGATTTAAGATAGGTTTAACTAGAGTTTCAGAGAGGGGAGTGTGGTACTAAAAAAAAAAAATTATTTTTCTCAAAATATTGAATTATACATTAAAGTGATTAGATGCATTGTATTAAACCTATTTTTTAGAATTAATTTCATTTTTTCATTTTCACCTTTTAAAAATGTGACTATTATAAAATTTAAGAATATATATGTGGTTTTCTTTTGTGGCTTCTATTTTATTTCTATTAGACTGCTGTGCTCTAAAGCACCAAAATGTTGCACATTGCTCAAATGGGATTTCTAAAAAGAGAATTTTTAAAAGAGAAAACAGTAACACTTTAGCTTTCACTTACCAACAAACCTCCCTGGTTATGAAGCAAGAACCAATGCTAACAATGTTAGAACAAGGCAGAAAGAAAACAGGAAATTGGGAGAATAGGAAAAATGACTAAATTCAGGGAGAAGAAATGCCAGTCCTAATATAAAAAAGTTTTGTTGGTAGAATGACTTCCAGTAAAATGTCTGCCTCTAATGCTAGAACTCTTCTAAAATCACAAATTATTCTTTTTATAATTATATTCTTTTTTTTTATCATATCCTTTTAATACATACATTCTTCATGCAATGCCATTCTAGGTAGGGATATCCCTCCTACAGCCTTCCTTAGTATTTTCCTTCCTTAGTATTTTTTATGCTAGAAAATGCCCTCCACATCAATATAATAATCATTGCCTTATTCTATTCCTGTTCAAAGCTTCCACAGTGGTTCAGATGAGGATGCATTTTGGAGCAGAGGTGATCTCAGCTTTAGTGGTTATCTTTCAAGCAATATTTATTATGGCAACTAAACCGATCATCCCCTGACCCTTCTGTAAAAGTAAAAAAAAACAAAAAAACTTTATTGAAATTCATATGAGGGTACAATTTTTAGGTTACATTGTTCTCACTTCCAGGGTAAAGTTCCA
This sequence comes from Arctocebus calabarensis, assembly GCA_963573935.1. Lineage (NCBI taxonomy): Eukaryota > Metazoa > Chordata > Mammalia > Primates > Lorisidae > Arctocebus > Arctocebus calabarensis. Next base: position 16,034 of record CAUYON010033782.1, read on the forward strand.
TTTGTGGAAGAGCCCCTCACCCAGGGGGCGTGTTACACACCCTGCCAATGTGCACATTAGGTGAGATCCTGCCTCATGCCCTCCCTCCTTCTGCCATACTTTTATCATTAGGAAGAATTTACATCTTCTCTGGTTGAAGTTGGATGATTAGCTTTTTTTTCTTGAGAAACATTACATTTGTGCTCTCCGCTTTATCACTATAGACCATTTGTCACTTGTGATTTTCATTTTGCCATGAGGTATGAAAAACAATTATGGTATTTATTGACAGAGCAGTTCTGTGGAAGGTAGAAGAAACAATCTAGGTTGGGAGTGAGTGAATCAAAAGAGATGGTAGAAGGAAAAGAAATGGGGGATGTTAAAAAGTCTGTCAGAACCGACAGAAAGTAGGGGTCCTTTGAACTACTGACAGTATTAAAAGATGATTTGGGAAAAGGATTGTCAAAGCTTTAACTCTTAACATTTTCCAACCTTATATCAGGTTGGTGTTAAAGCCAAACACTTAATAATCACATTAGGGATGAATGATTTGGCATCTAGGTCACTGATTAGCAAATAGTAGGTACCCTGTCCAGTTTGTTGAATGAGAAAAATCCATGACTTATGGTTCTGTTTATACTTCTGAAGTTGCACCACTTTTTAGCACAAGTTACTGTGGCTTATGTAATGATATGGCTGGCTACTTTAACAAGATAGTAATTTTTCCTTTGTTCTGCTGCTGTAGCTATTTTTTCTTCACTTTCCCAAGCTAGGAATGTAGCCAGATCTTGGTATTTTATTTTATTTTATCTTATCTCATCTTAACTATTTTATTTTATTTTAGCCTAGGTGGCTTTTGTGTTGCAGCAGGAAGCAGAAGTTGCCAGATAAGAATAACTTCTCAGTCTTTTGTTTGTAATAGCCTCGGCTCAGTGAAAATCATGTTGAAAGTAAGGGTGATGAAGGTAGGTTCTTGGTGTTTACCAGGTAGAAGCTGTGGGACCTAAGAGGAAAGGAAGATTCCTGAGACTAAGAGATGGAGTGGGGTTCTGGGCGACTTGGAGGACTTGAGGAGTCTTTCTATGCTGAGCAATCCCAGGACAATCCTAGGATTGTAAACTTCAACAGTATATTCTTGGGAATGTAGATGTCCTCTGACTACCTTCAGAAGACTGTGCAGGAATGGACAGTGAACTTATCAGAGACCAGTGTGGAGAGAGGTCTAGAGGTCTAGAGGACCCTTCTTCGACCCCTCCCACCAAGTATAAGCATATTCCAGGACCTTTAGGAGAATCTGGAAAGATGGAGAACCCTACTGAGGAGACTGAATTTTCCACCAACTGTATGGTTAGGGGTTCAGAGGAGAATAAAATTGTGTAAATTTCAGGCTTATCTCTGTGGTAGCATCCATGACACAGTTTTCTTGGGCAATGACTCATCCATAGCATAAAATGAAAAACAAATCCTTTTCAACGAACATGAGAACAGATGTGACTTCTATGTTCATCCAATCCAGGTTCTTCATTTTTAGATTAGGCAACCAACGCTTCAGACAGAAAAGAATTTGTTCCAAGTGGTGGGCCCAAAGCCAGTGCTGAACTGAGACACTGGATAGCCAACCCTCAGTCCACTTTCCTTTCCTCCTCAGTACTTGTAAAATTCAGTTATATTTATGGTCATTAAATACATTATCATTTCATCATGGCTATGAATGGTGCTTATCAAAGGTCTTATGATTTTAAAATTAAATAAAGAAATCAAGACTATATAAATATCTAGCTGTGATAGGGGAGGTAAAAAAAGATCCATGGTTAGTTACATGGATTTTCCAGTTATTCCCCATTACAGAAATTATGGGAAAATTACCTGTCACATCTCAAATGATTGATAATATTGTTTTTGAGAATAAAATACCTTCAGGCGAGGTATTTAATTCTCAAAAACAATACCTCTCCTGAAGATATTTTAAATAAGGCAATATGTGCATATGTGTGTTACTATACAGACACAAACAGAAATCTATTAGCTGTCAAACACTGGGTAGGAATTTCTTTTCAGTTGTGTGTGTGTGCACATACAGGCATAAACCTACTTAATAGCTAAGGAAAAAGTTCATAATTTCTAATTGGGTCTTATTTTTTAAGAATCATCCTGTATCATATTACTCCATTGTAACTTTCCACATTATCCAGTGTTTCCTAATCTATGTCTTTGTCCACTTCTCACCCTTTGTTCTTTGCAGACAGAAGGTGGTTAAAGTGAGGTTTCCTGCGTCTCTCTGAACATCTGTGTCAGAGAACACAACTGTTCTTGGTGGAAGAGCCTCCTCCTAGCCAGGTGAGCAGCCTGCACTATCCTGCAATGGTCAGAAGACCTAACTAAGTAACCTAGGTGTTCATTCGTTGGTCAGTCCACAGTTCATGGGTTGCTGTGAGTTCAGACCCTGCACTAGGTGGGTCCAAAAGGAATAGTTTGGGCATGGTAATGACCCCAAGGCAAAAATCTGTCCTTCCGATGCTGCATCACTGAGAGATGCTGTGTCATATGAGGTTGGCCTGGCTTGTCTCCTCTTGTTCAGCCATCTGTTCAGATATTCCCATATTGTTCTCTCTGCCAGCAGGGTCCATGGCGAACAATCACAAACAGTAGCACCAGCAGAACAGCAGATACCAGGCAAAAGGCAACAGCAAGGACAATCTTGAGAACTGTGGACAAATAGGAACAGTATTAATATAAAATTAATTTATTAGGAAAATAAGAAGATCACACATGAGTGTTGATTTCTGCCTTAGTTGCAAATCTCAGAGGAGCTTCTAAAGTAGACTTGAAATCAGAAGAGTGTGATTAAAAACAAAAATGCACAGGATTAGGAGTCAGGAAATGACCTAGGTTCCAGTTCTAGCATGACCTTTGATCTTTGGGCCTTAGCTCCCCACTGTAAAGGACGGGTAATTGACTGAAGCATTTCTAAGGTCCTCTTACAGTGCTAACTTTATGCATTTCTGTACAGTTAAATTAACAATTGGTCATGATTTCAGGGTCAAAGGAAATTCTAAACACTCATCTGCAATTAATTAGACCTAAAAGAAATGGAATCTTTCAAGTTTTCAGTTTGATTTTCAGGTAAATATGTTTTGGGGAGGAAACCTTGAGCTAACGTGGACCATGGGAAACATTTTTAGTGTAACTGTGTACTATTGCAAATATGTACTTTTATTTACACACATTCCCACTGCCCCTCCTTTTTTTTGACAGAGACTTGCTCTGTTGCCAGAGCTAGAGTGCAGTGGTGTCATTATAGTTCACTGCGACCCCCAACTCCTGCGTTCACACAATTTTCCTGCCTCAGTCTCCTGACTGGCTAGGTATAGACACAAGCCTGGCTAATATTTTCCTTTTCTTTTATTGTTTTCCTTGATTTTTTTCTTTTCTTTTCTGTAAAGATGGGATCTTGCTCTTGCTCAGGCTAGTCTTGAACTCCTGACCTCAAGCAATCTTCCCACCTCAGCTTCCCATGTATATACACATCCCTTTGATAGCTGACCAATCATGAAGCAGATGTATGGGGTTATTTCTGTATGACATTCTAATTTATTACTTCATCTGGAAAGTTACTCTCTTACACACACATACCCTAGTCCACTATAGTATACCTATCATAAATACCAGTTTGTACTCAGACTATATATCTTTTCCTTGTAAAACTACAGAGTTGCATGTTGGTTTAGGCAGTGAGAGAGCAAACATCTCTCTGATCCTGTCATCTCTTTCTATAGAACCCTGGTGATGCATGGAACATAAGTGAAAATCACTGGTTTAGCCAGTCATTGTCATTGTAAGAAAGAGGAAAATAAGCAGCAGAGAGATTAGATAAATTGGTTAAAGTTAAGCAGATGATTGTAGTGAGCTTAGAATACATGGAATCTTATCAGGGTTATGTTTAGAAATTCATGTATTCACTAATAACTTCTAAGTTTAAATCTTTAGCCCTGATCTCCATCTCAAATTCAAGACTCCTATCCAGCTATATTTGATATATAATAGGTTTTCAATCTCAGTGAGTCCAAAACTGAGCTCCCAATCCCTCCATCTTCCCTTCTCACACCAAATCTGTCCTTCTCACACCCTTCTCCCATCTCAGGTGATGGAAACACCCTTCCTCTGTAGGCTGGGGACAAATCCTTTTGAGTCTTCCTTCACTCCTTTCTTTCTCTCACATCCCATACCCTAATCTGTTAGAAAATCCTTTTAGTGCTACCAAAAAATATCTCCTCAAACCAATGACTTTTCCTCTTCTCTGCCACCACTCTGCCTTGAACCACCATCATCTTTTGCCAGGATCACTATAATGACCTTCTGACTTATCCCCTAGCTCCTTTTTCCTTCCTAATCTATTTTCAACACAGCAGCAAAAGTCACTCATCTGCTTAAAAACAAAGCCTGCAATAAATGCCCATCCCAATCAGAATAAAATCTCAAGTCCTGAGTGCATGAGGTTCTACATCATCTGGCCTCCATGAAATTCTGAGATTTCTTCTATCATTTTCCCTTTGTTCACTATCTTTTGGCCACATGGTCCTTCCACAGTTCTTCAAATGTGCCAAGCATTCTGCCTTAGTGACTTTGCTTAGTGACCATTGCCTGAACACTCTTCCCACAGATCCCTGGATTAGGTCACTCCTTTACGTTTTGTGCTTAAAACAAACCTTCTCAGTGAAACCTTCCCACTTAAAGGTGTAACTTGTACATCTTCCTCCACTCCCCCTACAATGTGGACCTTGTAGTCCTCATCTTCCAAAGTACTTAATTATTTTGTTTATTATTTGTTATCTTCCCCTCTCTCCCAGTAATGAAATACTAGCCACATGAAGACAGGAACCTTTGTCTTTTTAGTTCATGAATCCCAAGCTCTTAGAACTTTATCTGGCATGCATATATAAATAATACACACACACACAAACACACACACAAAATAGTAGAGCCTCCATAGTTGACCACTACCCTACACTGACTACCTCTTTAAACTGACCTAATTTCCATAGGCCCGGCATGAACTACATGAATGCGTCAGTACGGGAGGCCTAGTTCTTTATGTTGACCAGTTTGTTAGAGTTCCCTGGGTGGTCAACTTGCAGAGGTTCTACAGTAGTTACCAAATCTTAGTTTAGTGTTTTTCCTCTTGATGCCGGGATGCTTCTTATCATCATCCTGTGATTAATCATCATCAAGTGATTATTAATGAAGTTATACCCTAAGGGATAGTATCATTAGAATGCAGATGGAGTTAGTATAAGTTGGAGGGAACTATTGTACTTTGCCATGTATAATGTGCACCTATGTTTCGGCCCAAACTTTCAGGAAAAAAAAAAACAACTTTTGTTTTAATTTTTCCTTTGCTTATATTTAGGTACTTTTTAATAATAAATTTTTAGCATTCATTTTCTAACATATTAAGTATAAGAATTTTTATGTAATAAATAATTGGAAAACATAAGAACAAATGTAAGGTACAAGAAATTTTACATACCAGTAACAAATTTACAATGTTTATGCATCATAGAAGGCCATGAGCTCTTCATCACTGTAAATAGCAGAAGTATCATCTTCTTCAATTTTTACATTACCGGTGTCTTGTGAAGAGTCACTTTCTTCATTCCAGTAAATTTCATTATCCTCAGTTCCATCCATAACATTGCTTATATTGCATTTTAAAAACAACTTCAGAACCATTTCCTTTTTGACACCATGCCACAATCTTCAAATCTAATCACAAACTTGGGCGACGTATACTTTCTTTTTTTTTTTTTGAGACAGCGCCTCAAGCTGTCACCCTGAATAGAGTGATAGAGTGTTGTGGCATCACAGCTCACAGCAACCTCCAATTTCTGGGCTCAAGCTAGTCTCCTGCCTCCGCCTCCCAAGTAGCTGGGACTACAGGCACCCGCCACAACACCTGGCCATTTTTTGGTTGCTGCCATCCTTGTTGTTTGGCAGGCACGGGCTGGTTCAAACCCGCCAGCTCAGGTGTACATAGCTGGTGCCTTAGCCCGTTGAGCCACAGGCGCCGAGCCGATGTATACTTTCTTGATTCTGCCAAAAAGTGTTAAATTATTACCAGCTGCCTGAATCTACAATGTCTGCTCTTTCTTCATTAGGGCCTTAGAGGGCTCATTTAGTGATACATCAAGAGGTTGTAGTTAGCTAGTTAGCCCACCAAATATCACAGAAAGTTGGGTTTTCAAGTCTGCTGCAATTGCTTTTGCACTTTGTGTAACATGGGCTTTTTAAGTTACCAAAAACAAGCAAAGCTGTTTTTTTAAGTAATTCTCCAGGCCTTTGTGACCAGACTTTGTTAAACAGATTTTCATGCCTTCTTCATATATCTACCTGTTTTCATGCATGTGGATGATAACTCCACTTGGAATCTTTTCTTTTGGAAATGTTTTTCTTTCAAAGATGATCATAGGTCATAGCTTTGTCCCATCTACACAACAGGCTAGAAAAACAGTGAAATGTGTTTTCTCAAGTCCACTAGATTAACAGCCATGGTGTTTGCTCTTTTGATGTTCTGTTGGATGGAATATCAGATGTCAGTGGGAATTCATCCATATTGGCAATTTGGGACAACTCAAAGTCAAGTCTTTCGCAGATTGATAACATGAGAATGATTCTCATAGACAGCTGGAAGTTTTGGGGCAAGTTTTGTTCATGTACTTAGGCTCAAACCTTACTCTTCAGAAAGTTAAAGCATGATTTCAGCTTTGAACCCGCCACCTTCCAGTACATGGGCCAGCACCCTACTCCGTTGACCCATAGGCACCACCCTAGAATTACACTTTTAATGCATAAGCATAAATAAAAGACTTAAAAACATTTATATAGATACAGAATTAGTATTACACATGTATAATACACATCCTTAATTTTCCCTCAAAAATTTGGGCAAAAATGTGTGCATTATATGTGGGAACTTACGGTAAATAAAATTGAGGAAGGAAAGAAAGGATGAAATGGAAATGAGAGTAGAAGACAGGTACTTAAAAATCCATTTTCACAGCTACTTTTTCCTGCCATTTATCCTTCCTACTTTCCTTCCTAGATGTGCAGTGAGCATACATGTGCCAGGCAGGCTGTGCTATGGGCTGAAGTTCCATAATCTCTGCTCTTAAGGAGCTCAACATCTAGTGGGAGAACCAGATAGACGATTATGAGATAATGTGATATATACGATGGAGTTATAAAAGATAGGCCTTTGGAACAAAGAGAAAGTTATTCTATTTGAGAGAAAAAAAGAGTTTGGAAAATTTTCTGAGATTTGAGCTGGCCTGCAAGATAAGTAGAATTTTGTAATGAGGCAAAAGGAATTACAATTGCCCAAGGTTATGTTTGAGAAATAATGAGCAACTACATTTGGCCCAAGCATAGGGCTTCAAGGAGATAAGGACAGATGTGTAGACTGTGGCCCAGTTTTTAGTGTCTGGTTTGACATGGGGCAAATGAAGCCCTCAGCAATTGTTACACATTGAAGTGACAAGGCCCAATCTGTGTTTAAGAAAAAATAGCTGTCGAAAAGATAGGATTGTGAAGATATGGTAGGCCTGGTAGGGAGCTATTGAAATATCTTTGATAAGATACTGGGGCCTCAGAGCTGGAGTTGTGGCCCTAGGAATGCAGGTGAGGGAATTGAAAAGATGCTTTTGAAGTAGAATTAGCAGGCTTTGGTCACCCACTAAGTACATTGGTAAGGGAGAAATTATGGTTTAGGCAAGGCCATGGGGCCTTATGTGGATGACTGAAAAGATGAATTGAGATTGGGACTGCAAAGAAGTAAATTTTTTTTCCAGTGTGGGATTGAGATGGGTTATTATCCTGGTAGTGATGATCTTTAGGTGACTAGAAAATGGGACAAGATTTCTACTATTTGGTGTGGAAATAAGGATTGAGGTAGATGACTGAGGCCTGGGTCTTTAGGCTGGTGCTGAGTCTGGCACGAGCAGCCTGAGAACAAAGATGCAATAATTCAAAGCTTTCTCATATGTGCTCTCTCTCAGGTGTTTATGTATTTATTTTTTAATTATATGCTCCCTTGGACTGTAAAAAAAATTAGGAGTTTAACAGAGGAATGTTCTAGAAGCTGAAAAAAGAGAGTGTGATCAACTGTATCTTACTACAAAAATGTCCTACATGGTAATACACAGACATTGCTAAAGGTGGTGTAACTTGGCACGACTTTTTTGAAAACCACTTTGGTAATATGCATCAAAAGCTGTTCTCTCTAGCTAGTAATCCTCAAGCCCTGTCTATCCTGCTTCTTTTTGCTCTTTGAAGTCTGCTTTTCTCTTTCACACACCCTAGTCCTTGGAAAATCACAACAGTCTCTTAATTTTTCTCCCTGCCTCCAGTCTCACTCTTCTCCAAACTACCCCACCCACTGAAGCCGAAGATTCTTCTTAGACCAACAAGCCCTTACAGCATGTGCCCTTTTGCTACAGCTTTTCAGTGACTTCTCGGCTTGAGCATGAGCTGCCTGCCCCTGCAGTCTCAGCCCTCTGCACACTCACCAGACTTCTCCCCGTTCCTAAAATGCCTTATGCTCCCTTCGGCTTGTGGCCTTTACACGTTCTCCTCTTTTGTGTGTAACATCCTCCTCTCCCCTCTCCTCTTTTTACCTTGTTAATTGTTTTCTCTTTCAGTTTTTAGTTTAAACGTCACTCCTCTGAGAAGCCTTCTCTGACTCCTTAGGCCTAAGCTAATGGCCCCTGCTATGTGTTCTTGTCACCTTCACCCTCACAGGAATCAACACACTTGGCGCTTAGCCTGGCTTAATTGTCCTTGTCCTCCTTGCTTTTTCTCCCCTCCCTGCTCCTTAAGGTCTAGAAGGCACATGAGGACAGTCTCTTGTCTGCTGCTGTTTCATCGGCAAACTTAGTGCCTGGGTCATAGGTGCATATTGGTGCTCAATAAATATCTATTTTTGTTTTAATAATCATATACCTTGAACCGCCTATCCTATTTTTGGAAATCACCCTAAGGGACTATTTCCTAAAACAGTATGGAATGGAAGGGAATATGCTATAGTAGAAATCTGGTGTTGGAGAGTGTTAGGTTTGAATTCCAGTCCTGCTACTTGTGCCGTGATTTTCTCTAAGCTTCAGTTTTCTTCTCTGGAACATGGGGATGTTGGTAGCTGCTTCATAAGGAAAGAAAAAGAGGCCCCTAAATTAGACACTGACAACGTTAAAAAGGGACATTGAAAAAAAGAAGATGAGGAGAGATGGATATAATTTTATAGAACAGATAAGAAGTGAGTTTACAGAAAAGATAAGGAGTGAGAAAAGATGGGAAAATAATGCTGGAGAATGTAAATCATTAGTTCAAGAAATTGAGATTGAAGAGAGTGAGTTGGAACAGGTTCTAGAAGCTGTTTTGGTGAGAGTATATTTGGACATTTTCATTGTAGAAAGAAAGGAATCAGTACAGAGGAAGAAAATGAAGCCAATGAAGAAATTCATCAAGGTCCTGAGACAGTTGCATGGGGGGAGACTCGTTCTACTCGAGGATGAACAAGTTTTCCTGAGCAATAGTAGCAAAGAATGTTAAAGCTACTGAGATATTTTGAGGTAGTGAGAAGAGAATTTAAAAGTTATCAGTGGAGTATCTTGCTTATAAGAATAAAGAAGATAAAATGGAATCAGAAGTTTGGGAAGAATAAAAAGGCCTTCCTATAGAGAGTTGGGAAAGGATCCATTAAAGGTGAATACATTTATCAAGTGGTGTTGAAAGACCAACTGAGAATGGAAAAGAAGTTTCAACATTCATAGTTTGAAATGGTGACAATAGGCTAGGGCTTTTGTTTTCTCCAGCTGTACTTGGCTGATCACAACAGAAAAATCATGTGACTGACTAGTCAAGAGTTGTACTGGTATGGTGGACAGGGTATGGGAAAGTCAGCATCGTGACTGTCAGAATGGCCTGGGTTCATGGAAGGAGTGGGAGTGAGGGGCAAACTACAGCATGCCAAAGCAAGTTACCAGCATTTTTAGTGAATGATTAGATACCTCCTGGGATGTTAATAATAAGACCTGGGATGTTAACAGTAATACGAATGAGGAAAATCATGATACAGTCAGGTGGCCTCACCTCTGAGGGAGGAGAGGTGCTGGCCAGGATATTATTGAATAAGGACTCTTAACTGCAATGGAGGAACCATGAACGTGCCAGGCACCTGTGCTGAAATGGAGGCCAAATAACGCAGGCACATTGTGGTGTACGTACGTATACATGCCTAGCAGTTGGGTCTAGGCAGTGAAGTCACTTTTGAGGCTTATTTGTAGCTCCTCTTCCCTATTTATTAACCAACTGAGTTCTAGGCTTCTGACATCTGAGCCCAGCCATGAGGAGGTCAGACTAGGGATGGAGGGCTGAACACTTATTCAATTAGCAAATACTGGTGGAAGGTACAAGGGATTGTCTACTGGCTGATGATCTACACAGGAAACATTTTAAGAAGTTCATGGCTGAATCTTGAGCATGTGCATATGTACTGTTGATTCTCTAAACTGGAATTCCCCACCCGTAAGTCCCCTTCCTGTGAAATAACTAGAGTTAGGTATTGCCATAGGGGGCAGGGGAGCACTAGTGAAGAATTCTAATTGTGGTAGTAAAGTTTGGGGATTAAAGAAGTATTTATTTATTTATTTATTAAAGAAGCATTTTTTAAAAATATGAATTTTTATTATTTTCAAATAACATAGTTTAGAACTTAGTTGATATGATCTAGTTAAGTGGATCTATTAGCACAAGCTAAAAACACTGCTTATAGTTATGGGTAGAATTTCACGAGTGGAAATACTTAAGGATTAGGGTTGTCAGGCAGCTTGTATATATAGGACAAGTCCTGTCTATTAATGGACAAAACTTAATGATTCTGTCCTGCTTCCTGAATTGGCTTTCTCAAAACACCCTAAATGTCCTGTGTTCTGCTTTTTTTTTTCTTTTGGCAGTTTTTGGTCAGGGCTGGGTTTAAATCCACCACCGTGGCGTATAGGGCTGGCACCCTACTCCTTTGGGCCACAGGCGTCGCCCCTCTGTGTTACGCTTTTTTTTTTTGAGACAGAGCCTCAAGCTGTCACCCTGGATAGAGTACTGTGGCATCACAGCTCACAGCAACACCCAATTCCTGGGCTCAAGTGAGTCTCCTGCCTCCGCCTCCCAAGTAGCTGGGACTACAGGCGCCCGCCACAATGCCTGGCCATTTTTTGGTTGCAGCCATCATTGTTGTTTGGTGGGCCCGGGCTGGATTCGAACCTGCCAGCTCAGGTGTACGTGGCTGGTGCATTAGCCCGTTGAGCCACAGGCGCCGGGCCCTGTGTTACGCTTTTTTCCAATGAATTATACAAGTTGAGCAGTTAGTACTGTTTGTCAAATTACTTGGACATCCAATAGCTTTATTTGCTAAATTTGGTGGTCCTGTTAAGGAGTCATTATAACTCCTATAACCTTCCTTGCTTTGACCAACTTTTTAGCAACTTTGCCAAGACAAATGGTCACCCAGCACAGTGGGCACTGTCTATCTCAGGAATTTCCTAACACTTAAGGACAATCTGCCTTCGAATTTTTATCTATCGCTCTTACCATCACTATTTCAGGCTGCATTCAACAAATATCCTTTTTCCTTAAAGAAGTTCAAATAGTGAACTAACTTTGTTAGGGGCTACTCATGTCAGAGACTCTTAACAAGCTTTCTATGAACTAAAACCAGCAGTATGCTGGGAAACTGAATTAAAAATAAAACAAAACAAAAAACACCTTTGATTTCTGGGGCTAAACTACTCCCATTGTGGCCATTTCAAGCTTCCAAAGTGAAGTTGCTAAACTTAGAACTGGGAAGAGATGTGCACAGTCCATGCGAGATCTCTGTGAGCTGGCTGCAACATGTCAGCTCATAAACACATGTTGCTGCTTAATCATATCTCACTCTACTTAGATATTGAATTGTTGATATTAGTGTTTTGAGGAAAAGAGTTCTACAGGCATACTACAGGTGGACTTGACAAGAACAAGTGGGGAACTTTGGAGCAACAGAGGAGGGGGTTACAGGGTGCTGATCAAGAGACAGGAGAGTAGGTTCAGGGAGGAAAGGTAACTAATTTGACATTAATTGAGCAAATATTTATTGAGCACCAATCCATGCCTGGTATAGGTATTGAGGACAGAGAGAGCAGACAACACACCAGATAAAATCTATCCTTGTTCTTGTGAAGCTGATATTTTGCCTTTTTAGAAATGGCCCCTTGAATGAAACCTGTAGGAATCTTTTTGGATCCTGAATCTTCTTCTGAGTAACCCCTCTGTCGTTTGCAGCTTTAAGCCACTAGGATATTTGATGAATGCCTTTCAGATACTTTGTGCCACACCATAAGAAACCTCCATACAGGGTGGTGCCTGTGGCTCAAAGAAGTAGGATGCCAGCCCCATATGCCAGAGGTGGCGGGTTCAAACCCAGCCCCAGCCAAAAAAGAAGACTGGCCTCTGACATGCCCTCAGGGTAAGCATTAAAAAAAGAAAAAAAGAAAAGAAAAGAAAAGAAACAAAGAAAGAAACCTCCATCCAAACTGATTTCACCTGGTGCAGTTGCTACCCTCTGCAGAAAGTTCCCTCACCTTCCTTACTTCCTCCCTCTAAATCTGGGTAACTCTTGTTCCCATAGCGAGCAGTGTAGTCATAAAACATAACCCTTGGTATTCTGGGTATGTATGTATCGCTTTACTTCCCCAGTACATCGTGCACATCCTGAGGGCTTTTTCTTAGCAAGTTCCTTCTTAAACTGATCAGGCAGAGCCATCTACAGCCTAGCCTTTATCTCAAGTGTAAAGTCTAAACTAATTTTCAGTGTCAAATGCTCACTTAAGCCAGTTAAACAATTTTATTTTATACATATGTAGTATTAATATTTTCCCTTCTTGTTTACATTAAAACAAAACCCCCTAAAAGAGAGCTCCTGCAATCTGCCTGCAGGAATTTTATTCAAATTAAATACACACGCATGATCTTCACAGTTCATTATACAAGTAATGTTTTTGAGCTTCCTAATAATGACTTTATTCACTATTTTACATTTAGCTCACTGCTAGAAGAAAGTTATAAGCATAAATGATATCCCCAGGAACAGATATTTACTTGGGAAAGAAATAAAGAAGAAGTCTATCAATTAATATCTTTTGTCAGTCATTCTCTGACCAACCAGGAGAGGGGGACATTGCTCTCAAGAGTCTGGCATCCAGTAGAAACCATCTCATCTTTATCCCTAATAGTAATATAGCACCGTGTTCTCTAGACGTGATGCACCTGCCTGTGGGAAATCTGCAGGACTGTAAAGAGTGCCATTCAAACATGATCTTCTTGCATGAGCAGTTTTGACAGGGTGACTTGTGTTTTTGGTTAGGTTTTCTCAAGTTACCAGAATTAAAGCCTTAGCTGCTCCTTTTGTTCTTCCAACAGATTTTACAACCATACTCTGCTTCACCATTCCATTCAGTTTTGCATTTGCAGGTACTTGGAACATTATTACCTTTCTAATTTTGTTTCAGTTTGATATGTGTCCTAATACTTTCGCGTTTAAATCAACTTTAGATTTACTCTCTCTAACCACCAGAGGCTCACGCAGTGCTCTCCTCTCTGATGGGCAGGGCCTGAAGAGCTTTCTCTTGTCAGATAACTTCTTTGCTGTGATGTACGCAATCCAAGAATTGCATGATGTGAAAGTTTGATTTTTATTTCTTTAAAAGGAACATGAATGTTCCAGGGCCAACCATGTTTCATGTTTCAGCTCTGCTGCCCAATTCATTTTGACCTAAATATAAAAACAGATAGTACCAAGTTCCCAGTGGAGAATACTTCTCTACACATCCCCACTGTATCTTATTTCTTTGCCTCTCTTTGAGAGAAGGCTGGAACTGAAGGGCGAGTTACTGCTTTGCCCAGGAACCTATGATTAACATCTTCCTTTCCTTGCTCCTACCCTAGATTGTGGGTGTTGTATGAAATCTGTTCTGCTTCAGACATTTAAAGAACAGCCTCATCTAATCCTGCTCAAGCAAAACCTGAGAGTCCTTAAACAACAAAAGGTCTGCTGTGGCCAATCTTATAGCTTATGGCAGCCCCATGAAAACTTCGACCTTAGTTTTATGTCTGATCATATTTTGGCCTTTCATAGTAACACGGAAAAAAATAGAAACAAGTTTTATGCAAGTGGGGTTAGGGCCTGATAGAGTGGTAGGAGTTGCCTGAAGTTGAGAGTGAAACATACAGTTATTACCCCAAACCCATTTTCCTTAAAGCTGAGGGTAGTGACCGAAGTACATACTCAAAGCACCGTCTGCCCTGAGAAAGGTCATCTGCTTTCTCTACGGAGGTCTCTGTGCACACTAATCTGTAATGTCCTTAGTACCTTGGTTGTTGCTTGTGATCATACACTCTGCAGACCAGTCTTCCGGGATCACAGGGGCAACGAGCTCAGCAAACTTCTCCAGAGGACAGCTGTGGGTGCAGCCTGGTAGCATGAGGGGGTGTGGCTCGTGCTGCGTCTCATTCCGGTAGTACATCTCCATGAAGTACTGCCTGAGGGGAAAAGGCAGACGGGAGGGCCCTGTGAGCGCTGAGTTGCTGAAAAGCCACTGTCATGTCAGGTGAAGGACCAGTGGAAAAATTTATGGGAATGAGATTTTTAGCCAATATAGGTGTGAGAATGGGGAGATTGAGGCAGGTGGGACAGGTCTGGAAGGTGGAAATGGGAAGGCTGGTTTGTTAGATCAACAGAGGCATAGGCGGTAGAGACCAAGATGCTCAGTCAGAGGAGGAGGTGAGAGGTAATGGCTGGGGGAGCTGTTGGGACTTTGATGAGCCTTTGAATAAGAAGCGGCGTCAGGTGAGGGCATTGGGGTTTTTTTTCTCCTTTTTCTTATCTAGCTTTTCATTTGCTCTTTCTTTTTTTCTCTTTTTCCTCTCTATTTCTTTCCATTTTCCCCCTGCATGTATTTCCCCTGGCCGTATCTTCCCTCTCCTAAACTAGGCCATAAACATGGAACTGAATAATTTCTAAGATATGGGCTTAAATATATGGCAAGGCTTCATCAGAAAAGTATCCCTTACAAAGAGGGAGTGGGTAAATATTCAAGTGCATACATTGTGTCATATTAAGAAGGGCTCACTTGAAACTTTATTTCCAAAAACAAAGTACCATTTGGGGGCCTCAAGTAACCTCAGTAAAACTAGTAATGAGTTCTTATTGAAGTCACTTGCAAATTAGAGAGGCAGGAGAGAAATTTAGGTCGGATTTAGTGACCCTTCTTGGGGTAGTAACCTCACAATTACAACTTCTGGATGTTGTTATAAACATCTTTTAAAACGTCAGTTTAAAAAGCCACATAAACATAGTAACTGCAAATATTCACTTATAAATATGTTTTTTAAAAATTTCCTAATATTATATGAATGAGTATATCTTATATCTTAGAATGACTTTTCCACTGATAGTATCTTCTGTCTCATAATGATTGGCCTACGTGACCAGTTGTATATCAAAATTCATGATTCTCTTTCCATAAAACAGAGTCATACCTCAGAAATGACTATATTTTCCATGCTCCTTCACCTAGGTGGGACCAAATCATTAATTAAAATTAGTAGAATTCAAGAAGAAATGATATGTCTTCTTTGGGCTGAAGTGGTTGATAACCAGGTTGTCTTCTCTGGCCTTTCAATCCTTCCTATAAGCTGTCTGCAGATGAGCATAGCACTCGGGAGCCCTGGGTGACTGAATCACTGCATGTGAATTACACTGTGGGGGACTCACTTCCTGTGGACCAGTCCTGCATTGGACCGTTGGATAAGAGAGAAATTAACTTCCATTGGGTTAAATCTCTGAGAATTTGAGGTTCATTTGTACAGAAGCCAAAATTACCCATAGCAGTTAATGTATTTGGAAAACAGGACTCAAAATTGATTCTAGTGCTAAAGACACCAAGCTAAAGATGCATTCGAAGAGTTTGGATAAAACTGCTTCAGAAAACATGACAATGGAAAACAGCAATATTTCCAACAGTGATTTTATTAACAGATAGTCTGTGGTTTTAAATTTATGTATCTAACTAAAAATTAAAACTTTAAAGTATGTAGTTACCTTATCTACAACCTGACCAGTTTATATATTGAAGATAGTTGAAAGTATAAAACATTCTTCCTTTCTGTCTCCCTTCTTATCTTTTCACAGGGAAAAAGCGGTATCACCTGGCAGTCAGGATCATCTAACAAGCAGCCACGTACAGTATTTGATAACTGGAAGGCTCCTTATTCCTAATTTAAAAGGAATTGAGTTTAACCTTTGATATTTCCCTGGAGTGCCCAGAAGAAAAATCTCAATATAACAATAAATTTGACTTGATCTGTATGTAGCTCTTGGTCAATTTTTTTTTTTTTTGTATGTTAGTATATCTCAGTTGAAAAATTATTTTACCCCATACTTGATTCAGAAGATGGATTTACTCAAAGCAGTAGGAGAAACATTTTCATTGGGAAAATAATGTGGCTAATAAAGGAAGCTCCAGACCATGGGGGTACAGAAACCACAGAGGAGGAAGGTCTGTATAATGTCCGTAGCTTCTCTTATCC
>CAUYON010033783.1:0-44869 GCA_963573935.1 Arctocebus calabarensis
TTTCATATTGGTACTTGGATTTGTAGCTTTTTTTTTTTTTTTTAGGGACAAAGTCTTACTCTGTTGCCTGGGCTGGAGTGCATTGGCATTATTGTAGCTCACTGCAGTCTCAAATTCCTAGGCTCAAGTAATACAAGTAGCTAGGACTATAGGTGTGCACTACCGTGCCCAGCTAATTTTTTTTTTTTTTTTTAGGCAGATTCTCAAGTTGTCCTGGGTAGAGTGCCATGGAGTCATACATAGCTCACAGCCACCTCCAACTCTTGGGCTCAAGTGATCCTCTTGCCTCAGTTTTTCTATTTTTTAACTTTCCTGGGTTTGAACCCACCACCCTCGGTGTATGTGGCCGGTACCCTAGTGACTGAGCTACGGGTGTCGCCCCAGCTAATTTTTTTAATTCTTTGTAGGGATGGGTCTCACTGTGTTGCCCAGGCTGGCCTTGAACTGCTGGCTTCAAGTGATCCTCCCACCTTATGCCTCCTAAACTGCTAGGATTAAAGGTGTTAGCAACTATGCCAAGCCCTTTTTTTTTTTTTTTTTGTTTGTTTGTTTTTTGAGACAGAGCCTCAAGCTGTCACCCTGGGGTAGAGTGCTGTGGCATCACAGCTCACAGCAACAACCAACTCCTGGGCTCAAGCAAGTTTCCTGCCTCTGCCTCCCAAGTAGCTGGGACTACAGGTGCCCACCAGAACGCCTGACTACTTTTTTGGTTGTAGCTGTCATTGTTGCCTGGCAGGCCCAGGCTGAATAAGAACCCACCAGCTCAGGTGTATGTGGCTATACACCTTAGCCGCAGGCCCGGAGCCTTCTTTTCTTTTTTTTTAATATAGGTAGGTAGAAATAAAATAGCCTAAATTATTTGGAATTATTTATTTTTTGCATAACTAATATAGTCACATGAGCTAACATCAATTTAAAAGAAAGAAAAGGCATATGGTGAGAGTCTTGTTCTCTCTGCAGTCGCCCTTCCACCCAATTCCCCTTCCCCCTCCTAAACCTCTATCCCTGTGTAACCACTTCTGGTTTCTTTGGAATTCTTCCAGAGTTTCTCATGTAAATACAAGCATAGCATGCTATTTAAACTGTTCTATACCTTGTTCTTTTTTTTTTTTTTTTTGAGACAAAGCCTCAAGCTGTCGCCCTGGGTAGAGTGCCGTTGCATCACAGCTCACAGCAACCTCCAATTCCTGGGCTCAAGCGAGTCTCTTGCCTCCGCCTCCCAAGTAGCTGGGACTACAGGCGCCCGCCACAACGCCCGGCCATCTTTTGGTTGCAGCCGTCATTGTTGTTTGGCGGGCCCGGGGGCTGGATTCGAACCCGCCAGCTTAGGTGTACATGGCTGGCGCCTTAGCCCGTTGAGCCACAGGCGCCGAGCCTACCTTGTTCTTTTTACTTTCAGAAATACTGAAGATAATTTTATGTTGTCTCATCTTTGAGAGCTTCTTTGTCCTTCTTAAACAACTATTATCCTCCTGTGTATGTACATCCCATCATGTTTTTGTTTTTATTTTTGTTTTTGAAGACAGTGTCACTCTGTTGAACTTGATAGAGTGCCATGGGGTGATAGCTCACAGCAACGTCAAACTCTTGGGCTCAAGCAGTCTTCTTGCCTCAGCCTCCCGAGTAGCTGGAACTACAGGTTCATGCCACAACACTTAGCTATTTTTAGTAGAGATGGGGTCTTGCCCTTGCTCAGGCTGGTCTTGAACTCCTGAGCGCAAGTGATCTACCTGCCTTAGCTTCCCAGAGTGCTAGGATTACAGTCATGAGCCACTGAGCCTGCCATCAGCCATTTTTTTTTTTTTTTTTGCAGTTTTTGGCCTGGGCTGGGTTTGAACCCACCACCTCCTACTCCTTTGAGCCACAGGCACTGCCCCAGCCATGTTTTTATGTAGTCTCCCTTTGATGAATATTTGAGGGTTTTTCAGTACAGGACAATGTAGCAATGAGTAAAGTTATGGGTATGTTCTTAGGTGATTTTTAGCTTTGTAAATAAATGCATGAATATTAATCATTTAAGTAACAAAATTCAGTAGGAGTTAGTTTTTGTATAGCGTTTCTGAATCAGCATTGAAAGCACTATTCTGCTGCATTTGGTTGTGCCTTTGTAAGGTTTAAGATAGAGGGCATGGAAGCTATTTTTTTATTGTTTGGGATTCATTGAGAGTATAAAGAATTAGGTTACACTGATTGCATTTGTTAGATAAAGTATCTGTTATAATTGTGTCCCACCCGCAAGAGGTGTGCCATATAACGGTGACTTCCGATCTTCCCTCTCTCCTTGCCTCTCCCCACTTGCTCCTTCCTTTACCACCCTCTTATATTACCTCATCTACTGCCTTCATATTAGAATTGAGTACACTGGATTCTTGCTTCTCCATTCTTGTGATGCTTTACTAAGAAGAATGTGTTCCACTTCCATCCAGGTTAATACAAAAGGTGTAAAGTCTCCATCTTTTTTAGTGGCTGAATAGTATTCCATGGTGTGTATGTATGTGTATATATATATATATATACACCACAGTTTGTTAATCTGTTCCTGGGTTGGTGGGCATTTAGGTTGTTTCCACATTTTGTATTGTAAAATGAGCTGTAATAAACAGTCTAGTGCAAATGTCCTTATAATAAAAGGATTTTTTTTTTCTTCTGGGTACATGCCCAATAATGGGATTGCAGGATCAAATGGGAGGTCTAATTTGAGTTCTTTAAGGATTCTCCATGCTTCCTTCCAAAGCATGGAGAATCCATGTATTCCATGTTGTATTAGTTTGCAGTCCCACCAGCAGTGTAAGTGTTCCCTTCTCTCCCCATCCATGCCAGCATCTGCAGCTTTGCAACTTTGTGATGTGGGCCATTCTCATGGAGGTTAGGTGATATTTCACAGTGGTTTTGATTTGCATTTCTCTGATGATTAGGGACGATGAGCATGAGCATTTTTTCATTTGTTTGTTAGCGCATGGAAACTTAATCTTCTCGAAGATCTTTGTTTCTTTAAAAGGTTCATGATTATTTGTTTAACAAAGGTATGACTTTGCTGGAGTGGTTGTTTTTATGCATAAAAGCCCATCTTTTGACAGGTTTATCCACATTGATAAAAGTCCACTTTGATAAAAGCCTGTTTTCTCTATCCAGGAGTAAATAGGCATACCATATAAAGACAATTTAATTCATATAAATCAGTACCTCATAAATTTAGTTCAGGGGTAATCACTCTGTGGTTCTCCCTGTGAACACGTTAAATAAATTTGTATTCCTTTCCTCTAATTAATCTGCCTCTGATTAAAACAAATCTAGTTCATTTCCCTCTGTGTGTTTGAGCAAGTTGGAAAATAGAAAGAATTTGGTTGAAGTCTTAAGAGGTAAACCTATTACAAAAATTCAGAATGGTAATTGGAGTCATGAACCTGGTTAAACCTGGGTTTTTGCTCTTAAGGCCTTTAACTGTTCAGATGAGGCCCTCCCCCATTATCAACTATAATCTCCTTAACTTCAAATGATTATAAATTTTATTTTATTTATTATTTTTTATTTTTTTCTTTTTTATTTTTATTTATTTATTTTTTTGAGACAGAGTCTCAAGCTGTCACCCTGGATAGGGTGCTGTGGCATCACGGCTCACAGCAACCTCCAATTCCTGGGCTCAAGCGAGTCTCTTGCCTCCGTCTCCCAAGTAGCTGGGACTACAGGCGCCCGCCACAGCGCCCGGCTATTTTTTTGTTTTGCAGTTCGGCCGAGGCTGGGCTTGAACCCGCCACCTTCGGTATATGGGGCCGGCGCCCTACTCGCTGAGCCACAGGAGCCGCCCTAGAACCCACCATTTTGATTGTTGCCTGTGTCTCAGATGTATTTCATGGCATATCTGAAACAGTACAGTTCTTGTTTGTTTGTGTGTTTTTTGTTTGCTTTTGCTTAGTATTCTCTAAAACAAAGTGCTCAGATCGTAGGTTCTTCTACCTGGGGAAATTAGTCACAGCACTGGTTACTGTGACGGATTTGCCAAACACTTTTGAAACAGAATTATTCCTCCAACAGCTCTGCAAGTCCTTATCCCCAAGAAGTTTGACTAAGGATGAGCCACCTGCCTACAGCAATGTTCAGTCCCTGGAAAGGATTCAGAGGCTCCTAATCCTGAATCAAAAGAGGAAATGAGCTTCCTGGGACTTACCGAGGGTGTTTCCCCCGACCTGCCATCACACTCAGCTACAATATTGTCTCTCTTCTTTCCTAACTTGTTTTTTCGACTAAACTATCTGAAGAACGTAGGGCATTTTCCCACAGGAAAAGGGATGTGTTACTGGGGTTGTGTTTGGAAGCTCTGTAAGCACATCTGAGACATTCTCTAGAATCAAAGTATTTTTCTGTATTTCTAGTTTTGGAGTTTTCTTACGTATCAGAACCTCTGACAGCCTTTGCAAGTCCATTATATGAAGCCAAAAGCCATAAATATGTACATCATAGTTCAAAGTATTAGTACCATGAACAAAAAAAGTTTTTAAAAATTGCTTTGTTTGCATTTACAGGACTAAAAACTAAGTATGCAACAGATAAATTACAAATATACATCTCAGCAGCATAAGGGTGATTCTTTTGTATTTCTAAAAACACACTGCTGTCTATCATGACAATCCAATTGTGGAAAATTAACTAACCTCAGAAGACTTAAAGGGCACTCCCCCCCCCCCACCTTTCTCTTTAGCCTCTCCCCAGCAAAATAAAGGGGGAAAATTATTAAAAGTGGAGGGGAGAGAGAAAAGGCCATGTCTGTGAGGCTGCACACTCAAAGCACACCCAGCTTGTGGATTTCTATGTTATTAGTGAATAGCTCTTTAAGGCAGAGAAGAAACATTCTGTGGATCCGGTGCTGTTGGCTCATCTCACTCACGTGGTTTCAGTGGTCGAGGATGAGGTACTTTTCTTCCTGAAGCGATATCGAGGGATTCTAGGCGGTGCCTGGTAGAGAAAACAGAAAAGCATCCCTCAATTTAGCATAAATATGGAGCCTTTGGAGGTCAACATTTGGAAGGGTTTATGTTGAGATACTTAGTTCCTTTGGCCAAACGTGTGTGTGAGGCAGCTGGCTGGGGCTGGGGGTCTTCCTGAGTCTCCACAACAGGAATCAAACAGCAGACATACCCCTCATAGTCCATAAAGCTAAGCCCATTGAAAAGGCTAACACCTCCCTTTTGTCTTCCTATTTGCCTAAATCTCAAGATCTCCCGAGGGAATAGTTGTACCGAATGACATCTTTTCTTATTTTTGCCCTGGGAACAAAATGATCTTAACAAATGACTCAGCAACGAGAAACGCCTCCGCATCTCTTCCCTTGCCTTTGTGATTTCCTTTGGTAACTAGTCTGTTTTCTTGGTACGTACTTCATATTTCCGTCATGAAATTTCCAGTCCCTTTTCTGGATGCACAGCAAACCACCATAAAGGCAAACAATGCATTTAGTGTCCCTTATCTGAAATGCTTAGAACCAAGTGTTTCAGATTATGGATTTTTTTTTTTCAGATTTTGCATCATGTGCATATACATACAAATTGAGTGCCCCAATCTGAAAATCCAAAATGCTCTAGTGAGCTTTTCCTTTGATTATCATGTCGGTGCTCAAAAAGTTGTAGATTTTTGGATTACAGATACCCAACATGTATATAGGATTCCCCCTCATTTCTTCCACAAATGACTCCTACCCTCAACCCCTGTCTCTTGTCTACCTCTGTACATACAGAGAACTTTCCTTACACTGTGTCCTTTTGACTGGAAGCCCATCCCTCCCTCCTCTCTCATGTATTTCTAGTCCTCCCAAAGACCCAGCTTAAAGTCACTTCTGTACAGGTTTCCCTAAGCCCCTTGCTACTGCCCAGCCCCACATAACCGGCACCATCACCTCCTGGCTTCTCATCTTGTTTGGTGCGTGCCCCTCAGCAGAGGGCTTTGCATCCATTGATGGGATGTGTGTTCTCTGCTTACTGTCTCCCCAGCAGACTAGGAGCTTCCTGAGGGCAGGCCCATGTCACATTCACCACTATTTCTCCATGTCTGGCTCAGTGCAGGCACAGTGAAGGGAGGGAAGGAATGAATTAGAGAACAAGACTTGGGCCCTTACACTGAGTCCCTGTGCTGTAATCTTGCCACTAGAAGATGCTTACTGCCACCTCTGGACACATAAAGGAGCAGCAGTGTAACCTGCCTCTTAGCAGAGTGGTTAACAATAAATAGTAAAACAGTTTGTGCAGCTTCAAAAAAAAAACAAAATAGCACAGACCTTTGGGCCTTAGAATATTTTACGCTGGGCTCCTATCCCCAGCATGAGGCTGCACAGACCGTAATGCCCAGAGTGGACTCCTCGAGCAGTGTCCAAGCTCAGAACATATTTTCCTGAACCCTTTTAATTGCAAAATTAACCCACGTGTGCCTCACCTTGGAAGGAAATCTGATGAACTCTTGCCATCCTAATGGGAACAGGAATGCTAGCCCATATGTAGGGGAGCCCTCTGTATCTCACAGGGCTCTCCATGGAAAGGGGACTCCCAGCTTCCCTTAGATGGCTTCTCGGGCCATAGTACTCAATGAATGGGGACTAGGAGAGGAGACCTTGGAGGGGAAAGAGTAAGACGGTGGGGGCCCCCAATTCTGCAGGCTTTGCCCCTGGTGACTCCCTGCCCACATCACAGAGCAAAGACCAGGCTCAGCCTTCCTGCTGCCAAAACTCCTTTACATCTATACTTGTCAATAGTACATGTGTCAAATACATTGTTTTGGGTAACTTTAAAGGGCTATACCCCTTTAATAACATTTTATAAATAGCTACTTTGTACCGGGCACTATGCTGTGTCTTGGCGATACAGCATTTAATAGACTTTATTTATAAAAACTTGTCAGACTACACATTCTGAGGTTTTCTTCCCCTAGAACACTCATTTGGGTTGCTTTTCACTTGCACATCATCTTAGACTAGGATTTATTAATATTTTAGGGGAAAACCAACCACAATAAGGTCCTAAATAAAGCCCTAAACACTTTACCACCTCTCTTATTTCTACATAAAATTAGTAAGGTCTTTCTTCCCCTCTTAGCAAGTGCTGGATGCTACAGAGTGGCCTGTCCTGCTCGTTTGAGGGAGATCTTTACATCCTAGGGACTCAGGAGACACTGGGTGCCCCAAGAGATGCTGTTACCAGGACCCCCAGATCTCCAAGGCAAACACTGCTCCAACCCATAGCCCCAGACACCGTGTACCTCCAGGGGCAAATCCGTCCTCCGAGGTGCCTTATACTTGTACATGAAATCCAGCAGGTCTTCCTCCTCCTCGTCAGAAAACGCCAATGGCTTTTGGACCTGGTGGGGCTCCCATGCCTTCACACCACCCTCATTCACATCTCCCTCAACCACTTAATGTCCATTACAATCTACGCAGAGGAGACAAAGTACAGCAAGGAGGGATCAGTGTCGAAAGGAGCAAGGGAAGGGCAAGGTTAGGTACACAGCACAACAAGCCAGGCCTGTTAGGACAGCCAAGGCCCCTATGTCTCAGGAAGCACTGATAATCTTTGGGGCCTCCCTGCAGAGGGTCTGGGATTGTGACAGTTCAACTGCAAGGTCCTATGTAAGGCACTGTGCATACAAACAACCACAGCCTCAGAATTTACTGAAGCCTGCCAAGGTGGGTCAGAGGATGGGGCTGTGGGGCGGCTGCTTCTCTGCAAGAACAAAGAAGCTGCCTTAACTGAGACATGTCAAACCCTGCGACTTAGATCTGAGATTCCATACCTGAAGAATGCTCAAATGCTCAAATCCTCAGAGAAACAATCTCTAGAGAGGATGGAGCAGTGATTTCCAGGTGGGAAGCATAATCTCTACCTTATATATACAAGTGCATAATACTTGCATATTCAACTCCAAGCATGTTTACAGGATGGGAAATGTCAGGAAACCTTAAGGGATAAGACAGGTATATAGATTTTTCATCTCTAAAGCTTAGTCCTAGAGAAACAGAGAAGCTAATGGCAGGAGAAACTGATGGTGTAGCCTTTGCCAAAAAATGACAGTATGATTCCTATTTTAGCCTGCACTGAATAAGTCCACAAGAAAAGCTCCAGAACTAATTCATCTCACTGAACGCATAGTATTTTTAAAATATTAATCACTAATGCATATTCCACATCATCTGGCCAGGTGGTGCCATCTTGGTTGAGATGGAAAATATTTTCTGCTTGTACCTGGATATATCTATCTATCTATCTCTCTCTCTCTCTCTCTCTCTCTCTCTCACACACACACACACACACACAGTTTTCCATGATTCATATGTTGTTTTTACCTAGAATCAGAATGCAGGACTAGAAGGCCCTCAAGTCGTTTGCTCCAAAGACCCTGAAGTCTATAGACAGAAACTAGGGCTCTTCTCAGGACACTCTGATACTGTTCCTAAGAACATATTCAGCTATGAAACGTGCTCTCTATATCAACAGTGGACTTGCTAGACTATAATAGCACCACATTTGGAGTAGACTTGCAACTGAACCCTAGTTTTTCTTTATTTGAGACAGAGTCTCGCTTTATTGTCCTGGCAGAGTGCTGTGGCATCACAGCTCACAGCAACCTCAAACTCCTGCGCTCAAGTGATTCTCTTGCCTCAGCCTCCCAAGTAGCTGGGACTACAGGCACCTACTACAACCCCCAGCTATTTTTAGAGATGAGGTCTCACTCCTGTTCAGGCTGATCTCAAATCCATGAGTGAAGGCAATCTGCCTGCCTTGGCTCACAGCAACCTCAAACTCTTGGGCTCAAGTGATTCTCTTCGTCAGCCTCCCGAGTAGCTGGGACTACAGGCACCTACTACAATGCCTAGCTGTTTTTAGAGATGGGAGGGTCTTGCTCTTGCTCAGGCCGGTCTGGAACCCATGAGCTCAAGTGATCCACCTGCTGTCGCCTTCCAGAGTGGGATTACAGGCGTGAGCCACCGTGCCAAGTCCCTGAATCCTAATCTTGAGCAGTTTTGCTAGTTACTAATGCTGTACTCCGAAATAGCCAGCAGGGGGCAGCACGACAGCATGGTTGCCTCAACCAAGCCCCAGAACTGAATTGTAGGTTGGGGAGGGATTCTCTCATACTCAAGTCTTAAAAAAGGGCATGAGATCATTAACTTTCCTTTGATTTTTTAACTCTGTGCTTCCCACAGCATATTTACTCTCACTTTGGGTTGTTCTCTGGTCGCTTCCTCTACCCAATTCAGCTGCACCCATAGGATCCTACAAAACCTGGAGAGCCCTCCCTGAAATTCTGCCCCTCCCTGCTCTGACCCCAACAGTGCTTGGAATCTCTACCACACAACGTGTGCTATGTGCCCTCGGCCCAACAGAAAGTGACCTGAGGTCATGGGGCCGTGGCTGATCCTCTCTCAGTCTCTCCAAGGCCCTGACCCAGGGTTGGGTACACAGTGGCCACTGTGGGTGAAATCCGGACATTATCTCAGAGAGCTCAGCTCTCACCTCAAGTCAGACATGGACTTCACATCAACCAGGAAGTTCCTATGGACAGATTCCTCCAGTTGAATAGGAGGGATAAAAGGCCAAAAGCCCTTATACTAAGGTAGAAACTGCCAGCTCCACCTGAGCAGGAAACCTACATCCTAGAAGTAGGGTGGGAACTGGTTCTAGTCTGTGACTCTGCACATGCTGTTCCCTCTAAACCCTGGTCCAGACCTTTTCCTGTACTGGTTGCTGTGGGCTTCAGAAGGCAGCTCAGAGTCACCATGAGATCCTGGGGCATCTAACAAGTCTGGGTTCCCTGAGGCTGAGCAATGAACTCACACATCACCAAAATCATCACCATCATCACAACCTCAGGACTAAAGCCCAAACGGCTTTGTGTGTGTTCTCCACTGCATCCCTGAGCAAATTACAGGGTAGAAAAGAAATGACCTGCTGGCCCACTGGGAGTGATGGGCCAAGGGGAACCCAGATATCCAGGTAGGAAAAGAAACAAGTGGTCAGCTTAGCAAAGGCTGGGAGCACAGAAAGCCAGTGTGGGTGGCATGGGGGCCAGAAGGAGCCTCAGGTGGAGGCTCCTTCTACAGAGAGAACCTCCTAAAAAGAGAAGAACCCTCCAGGTCTCTCACTGTGTTTTTACCAAGAGTGTTGTTTGTAACATTCCACCTTTCTCTTAGAACTAGTGAGAATAAAAATTCTGGAGAAGCCAAACCTCCAAGTCTCTCATTGGCTATTGCAGAGTGGACATGACTGTCTCACCTAATTGTATTTCCCTCTTTGAAGTGGTTTCAAGGAAGCGTATTGTCTTTGCTAGTTGACACCTTGATGGCGTGTGTTTTAAATCTTCTTACCCCTAACTGCATCTTACTTGCCCCACCTCCTTTTTCTTTTTTCACTTTTCTTACTTTTATTTGACATATCATATATTTTTAGAAGTATTCTAACTCCCTTTCAGAATAGGGAGGAGTGTAAATATAGAAATAAACTCATAGAACATAGTTCTACTGAGAAGGGCCCTAGGATGAGAAAGAGGGAGGGAGAACAACTAGGCAAAAAAGTCAGCAGTCACCTCCTCACAGATTGCTACAGAATGTCTGACTCAACAGGCCCTGGCCCCTGGCAACAGGCCTAAAAGGGTGTTACTGTCCACACAGTAGTGCTGCAATGGCTCTTGGAGACAACCTGTATGGAAAGAGGGTCTCTCACGCCAGGTCATGGCCAGGACAACTTGCAAACCTCAAGTGACGGCAGCCAAGGCCTTGAGCCCACAGAGCTGCCACTGTGATGCCCAAAGCTGGGTGGCCTCTAGGAAAGGGCAGGGTCCCCACTGTCTTCCACAGCACAGGAATGGGGACGTGACTTTGGCTGACATTTCTGTATTAGCAAATGTGTCAGCAGGGCTATGTAGCAGTCTGGGTCCCAGGCACCCCCTCTTCTCTCTGTGGGGAGAGCAGAGAGGGAGAAACTGGCCAAGTCTCTAAGCCCTTTAAAGGCCTGCACCAAGCCCCGTGCCGCCTCACCCCCACAGTGCAGCACACATCCCCCAGGTTAGCAAACACATCCCACACAGCACACATTAGCAGCAGCACTAGTGGGAGCCAGCAAACGTGTCTGAAGAAGAGCATGCCCGTCTGGAACACTTACATCCATGTCCCCAACAGCCACCGAGGAGAGAGAAAAGAACATTCTGTTAGGGAAGGGTCTTTGGAGATGAAACTCACACATGTGTGAGAGTGTGCATGCATGACAGACACACACGCTCACTCCCCATGCTCTAAGCCTTCTAAAGCAACTCCTGCTCTGGCCAGAGGAAAGATACTGCCCAGGGGCCATGCTCAATAAAATGCATTTCTCTCTTTCTCTGTGACAGGGCAAAAAGCATGACTGCTTTTTAATATTATATCCCACATACTTGATTAAAAAAGGAGGGGGCACCTCTATGACTAACCACAGACAGCAATCCAGAGTTACCACTGAAGTATTAAGGAGAGAGAGGGAAGAGGGGAACAAGGGTGGTGTAGAGGAAGCAGAGAAAGAGACTCAAAGATGCACGGGAATCCACTGACACAGGGGCACCGTGGAGCACAGGTGGGGGGAGAATACTCTCCTGGCATCTGAGATGTGCATCTTGAAATACACCAGCTCTCACCAACAGCTTTTGTCCCCGGTGCTCCGAGCTCTACCTCAGCAGCTTTCACTTCCCTGTGATGTTCTCCTTAGCCTCAAAGATGCCTGCCTTACCCCTCCTCCCAAATTAAGAGGGGAATTTACAATCCCTGGAAAATTTCCCTTTCTGCTCAGGGATCCTGGGGCATTATGAGGCCCTGGGAATAATCTGAACCTTCCTAGGCTCTGTCCTGAGTGTCCTCACATGTGACATCATTTCAGGGGGCCAGAAGGAGATATCCCAGACACCCCTGAAATCCTCACTCACAGCGTCATTGCTTGAAAGTCAGCCCCCAGCCCTGGCTGCAAGACAAACTTCTCCTAAGGTCATCCTGCCACTTGGCAACCAGCGTGCTTCCTTCACAGGAACTGCCGAGCTGGGAAGACCTTACAGAAGAGGCGGCTGAGGCCCAGAGAGCACAGGCTATCCCAAGGCCACTGAAGGTGGAGAAGGAGCACCGTGTGGGTCCTTGCAAATAGACCTCCAGGAGAATGGAGGGAGAACTCTGGCATTGGAGCTAAGAGGGCCCTGGAGAGGTGGAGGCCCCATCTCTGCAGCTCCCTTGCTTGCTCTGGTTCTGAGGAACCAGAACTTCCCCAAACACACGCTCATGTGCACGTAGCCTGCTGTTTCAGTCTTCCAAAATGAGTCCATTCCTACTATAATTGCAGTTCTCTTTAAATGCATTGGAAATGTTGCCTCTAATCATGAAACTACCAGGTGTCACAGCAGGTCAGGGCTTCCACAGTAGCACAAAAGTGTGGCAGAGGGAACAAATGGAGGAGAAGGAAACTCTACTCTTCCCTGGTCTCCCAAATGACAATCTACCAGAATCAGATGCTTTCAGGATGGCTCACAGAATTTACAGACTCAAAATTATGAAGAGTAAATAGATGGAAATCTCCACAGTCACCTGGGGCCCCTGGGGCCCCTGGTGCGGTGCAGTTGTTCTCCATGAGCTAGTATGTCCCCCAGAACAAGTCTGCGCACCCAGCTCTGGGAACCATTTCTGACTCTGACCAGAAGGCCCCACGGGGACACACGCTGGTTAGAGTTGGAGCTGGTCTCCACCTGTGCCCTGCTCAGGACTCCTCTGTCAGTTCACCTCGGCCTTATGGCCTCCCAAATCCCCAGGTCTTCTATAGTCCTTAAAAAGCTCAGCACTGAGAAACTATAAAAATAAAGAAAAGGAAGGAAAAAGGTCACTTCGTACAATACACCTTCCTGTTCTGCTCACCACCGACATGAGAGGGACTTGCTGTGCTTTCATGGCACCAGGCTAGTGGCACAGACAACAATGAGCATCCGTGTGCCTTCCCGTTCCCCTCACACCAGCCAGCAGGCTGCGGAGCAGGCCCAGCCCCTCCTGCCTTCTGAGCCAAAGGCAGCTTCCCATGGGAGAGCCAGGCGGGGTGAAAGGGGCTCTGGGTTAGTCCAGCATCCTTTCTAGTCCCTAACGTGTCTGCTCAATTCAGGCAAACAGAGAAGCGTGGGTCACGAGAGAATGAGAGAACGACGTGGCCAACTGTGAGGCGGCCCAGCCCCACTGGGACTGAGCCATCATTCACACGCGGGAGGGCAGCAGCAGCGTCCCTGCCCGGAACTGGGGGAGCTCCCCTCTCCCCTCGGCTGCTGCAGGCTATGATTATCATCATCCTCCTTCGCAGGATTATTTGGTTCTCTGATGGCCATTTTCACAACAGTAGTGAGAAGGGGGAAAGCAGGGATCTTTCTCTCCCTTTTAAGGTGAGATGACCAAGGCTCAGAGTGGTTTGGAGATTCACACAAAGTGTCACACTAGTCACTAGATTCACACTAGTTGCAGCTAGTGAGTGGCAGAAAAGGATCAGGGCTCCCTTGGCTGTACCAGAAATCTCTGAAACTGCAAGGCTTTGTCATTTCAGAGGACCTTGGTGAGTGCATCACTTAGAGCACAAGGAAGTATGACCCTGTGGTTTTTTTTTTTTTGAGACAGAGTCTCAATCTGTTGCCCCAGATTAGAGTACCATGTTCTCAGCCCAGCTCACAGCAGCCTCAAACTCATGGGTTCAAGAGAGCCTCCTGCCTCAGCCTCCCAAGTAGCTGGGATTTCAGGTGTGAGCCACCACACATGGCTAATTTTTCCATTTGTAGTAGAGTCACAGTCTTGCTCTGGCGCAGGCTGGTCTTGAATTCCTGAGCTCAAAGGATCCTCCTGCCTCAGCCTCCCAGAGCGCTGGGATTACAGAGGAGAATATAGGTGAGACACCACACCTGGCCTCTGTGCGGTTTTAACATATCTCCACAATTTTTTGAGATATTCCTCCTTTCAAGAAGTGGAGGTTAAGTCTCCTTTCCTTGAGTGTGGGCTGGCCTTGATGACTCATTTCCAACAAATAGAATAAGGCAGAAGAGACAGATATGGCTTCAAAACCTAGGTCATAAAAGGTACTGTGGCTTCCTTGCCTACTCTCTCTTGGATTCATACCCTGGACCAAGCCACCTTCCATGCTGTAAGAACACTCAAGCAGCCTTTGAGAGGTCCATGTGGTAAGGAACTGAGGCCAACAACCATGAAAAGACCATCCTGGAACTGTATCCTCCAGCTCAGTCAAAATTTCCAGGCTCAGCGCCTGTGGCTCAGCGGGCTAAGGCGCCAACCACGTACACCTGAGCTGGTGGGTTCAAATCCAGCCCGGGCCCGCCAAACAACAATGACAATTGCAACCAAAAAATGGCCGGGCGTTGTGGCGGGCACCTGTAGTCCCAGCTACTTGGGAGGCAGAGGCAGGAGACTCGCTTGAGCCCAGGAATTGGAGGTTGCTGTGAGATGTGATGCCACAGCACTCTATCCAGAGTGACAGCTTGAGGCTCTGTCTCAAAAAAAAAAAAAAAAAAAAAAAAAGATTTTCAATGACTCAGCCTGGCCAACATCTTGACTGCAACCTCTGAGAGACCCTGAGCCAGAACCACCAGGTTAAGCCGCTCTCAAACTCCTGTCTCACAGAAACTGTAAGAGAATGTATTTGCTGTTTTAAGGAGTCAATCTCCTGGCCCCTCCCATGACCGTGCAGCTGAAAGGAAGCCCCAAGGTCAGGTGCCAGCTCATGGTTAGAACCTCCTGCCGAGGTGACAGCCCAGCACAGGAGAGAGGTTATCTGCTTACTCACCTTTCCAGGTCCTGCAGGTAGAACAGCAGGTACACACTGTGGGAATGGGGTGGGGCACCATCAGTGATAACCCCTACTTGACACAAACTAGTCCCAGGCAAACAAGGAGGCCCCAGTGAGATGCAGGGATCCCAGTATGCACAGTATGGGGTTCCCAGGAAGGCAGGTCTCTGTAGAGACACCAGGGTGGGCAGTTCAGCTTCCTCTCAGGTGCTGGGAAATACCCTCATCTGGCTGCATCCTACAGCCTAGGCAGGGCCAGGGAGGGAGTCAAAGTTTCCTCTGGGAAATAACTTCAATCACTCCCCCCAGGCCCTGAAACTGTCTCCTCCTGTCTGTGACTTCCATCTCAGCTTGTCCTCTAGGAAGCCTCCTCAGCTGACCTCAGAACCCAGGGTGCTTCTGTCTGGACATGTGGCCAAAGGCCTAATTGCCTTACACATTCTGTGTTTAAGTATGTTCTTACAAACTGCGTGTTGTTATTCTGCATGATGGGCATATATTCATTTTACATGAATTGATACATAATATATTCTCCTGTTTTGTATTTTCTTGAGTAGATATCACGTTTCACGTTCCTTCTGTGTGTATGTTTCATCTGTTGCTTCCTGTGGCTGCAGAGAGCGCCAAAGATGCAGCCAGGTCTCTCCCAGGCTGTCTTCACCTCCTGCCTAAGCTGGAATTGTCCAGGGCTAATAATTACCATGTTTGCTTTACTAACAACTCTGAGACCAGGTTGATTAGGGATTATTGGCTCTTCTTTCAAAGAAGAAAGCTGAAGGGACTTGGGTCTGTTTTCTGTGCCGAGGTCAAATCCTCTGGTAGTGACTAGTGTGGTATTGTTCTCAGAAAAGTTCTGAGGCTGAACCTAGCCTGGCAGGAAGTGTGACAACTGTTTAGTGGCATCTGCCTCACTGTGTCACATGTGCTGTGTCTGCACACGCCTGGTGTCGCTCAGCCAAGATGGAGCCCAGTCCCTTCCCCTACCTGACCAGGCCTGGCATCTGAGACCCACACTGGGGGCTGAGCTGGGAAGGGAACACCAGCCCTGCATGACTCTGACCCATGTGTCTCTGCCTTTCACCCAGGCCCTGGGCCATCTCTCACCTGTCTTTCAGAGATGGCTTTTATTTAGTCCTGACAACAGCTGAGGAAAGTGCCACACTGTCCCTGGCCTTCCCGCTGGGTCAGCACTTCCCTTCTTGAAACCCTTGAAACCCTGGGTGGCTGAGGCCAAGGGACTGCAGTGAGGAGGACTGGTTCTCTCACCCGATGACTGCCATAGTTCCCCCTACTGCATCCCTGGGGTGTGGCAGGGATGTCACTGTCCCTGAGAATCGAGGGTGGCAGGCCAGCACCAAAACAAATCATCCCAATTCCTTTCTGCCTGGTGCTGGGCTGGGAAGATGCTTGAGCACCCAGAGACACTTCCATTGTTGTTTGGACCTCCCCCAAATTCCCACATTCCCAGTTCTGAGGCTTCCCTGAATAATGAACCAGAGAAAGTCCAGGCAAGAGACTTGGACTCTGCTCCCGGGGGCCTTGGCACAGTGCACGAGCTCTCTGAGCCTGCCTCTTCTACTTGTCTACCTTTAGAATGGCAACAGACTCTCAGAGGAAAGGGACTGCAGGCTACCTGGGACTTCCTAGCCAAAGGAGGAATCCCCACCCTCTGAGACTGACCATTCAGTTTTGGTTTGGGCCTTTCCAGTGTCAGGTATGTCACTGCTTCATGAGGCAGCCCATTTCTCTCCTGGATACTTTTTTTTTTTTTTTGAGACGGAGCCTTACTTTGTCACCTGGACTGGAGTGCAATGGCGTCATCATAGCTCATAGCAACCTCAATCTCCTAGGCTTGAGCAATCCTCCTGCCTTAGTCACCTATGTAGCTGGGACTAAGTGCTCACATCCAGCTAGTTTTCTACTTTGGTAGAGATAGTGTCTCACTCTTGCTCAGGCTAGTCTCAAACTCCTGGCCTCAAGAAATTCTTCTCCTGGCTTGGCGCCTATGGCTCAACGGGCTAAGGCACCA
Source organism: Arctocebus calabarensis (assembly GCA_963573935.1). Taxonomy (NCBI): domain Eukaryota; kingdom Metazoa; phylum Chordata; class Mammalia; order Primates; family Lorisidae; genus Arctocebus; species Arctocebus calabarensis. The sequence goes on from CAUYON010033783.1 coordinate 16,840, forward strand.
GCCATGTATACCTGAGCTGGCGGGTTCGAGTCCAGCCTGGGCCCGCCAAACAACAATGACAGCTGCAACCAAAAAATGGCTGGGCATTGTGGCGGGCACCTGTGGTCCCAGCTGCTTGGGAGGCAGTGGCAGGAGACTTGTTTGAGCCCGGGAATTAGAGGTTGCTGTGAGCTGTGATGCCACCGCACTCTGTCCAGGGTGACACTTGAGGCTCTGTCTAAAAAAAAAAAGAAATTCTTCTCCTTTGGCCTCCCAGAGTGCTAGGATTAGAGGTATGAGCCACTGCACTCAGCCTACAAAGTCTTTTATAAGATGAGATAAATAATATAAAAAGTAACTTCAGGCTCGGCGCCTGTGGCTCAGCGGGCTAAGGCGCCAACCACGTACACCTGAGCTGGCAGGTTCGAATCCAGCCTGGGCCCACCAAACAACAATGACGGCTGCAACCAAAAAATGGCCAGGCGTTGTGGTGGGCGCCTGTAGTCCCAGCTACTTGGGAGGCAGAGGCAGGAGACTCGCTTGAACCCTTGGAATTGGAGGTTGCTGTGAGCTGTGATGCTACGGCCCTCTACCCAGGATGACAGCTTAAGGCTCTGTCTCAAAAAAAAAAAAAAAAAAAAAGTAACTTCAGCAGCTACTGCATATTGGTGCCAAGCACGGTCCTAGGCACCTTTACACGGCTTAGTTCACTTGAAGCCTCACATCAACCTTACCAATGTGTGTCATTCCTTGTGCAGATGAGGGACCCTGAGCTACAGACAGGGCAAACAGCTTGCTGAGGTCACACACTGAGATGCAGGGAACCCTCTGGAACTTTACCCCACTGGTTCTTGCTCTGCCTTCTGGACCTCACTGAACTGGGGTCCCTTGTTCCTCCAAGTTACACTTTTTATTCAAGGATCATAGCCAATGAGCTGACCATGGGTGGAGATGATATATGTACGTGGAGATGTTGTTTCGCTTTCTGGGACAGTCCCAACAGGTTAGAACCTGTACATAATCACAGGTGCCTAGATGTCTGTGTTTATACCCTTAAGGGTAGGACAGCCACCAGGCACATACTGTGGCCACAGATTCATGGAGAGCTGCTGTGAGTCCTGACCCAACTTCCTAGTCCCTACTTTCTTTGAACCTGGAACCCAAACTGATGGCTCCAACACTGGGTGTCCCAAATGTGGCTGCAGCTTAATTGTATCCACATGTCTGGGTCTCACCCCAGACCTACCCAAAGCCCCAGGGGATGGCCCAGGACTGTGAATGATTAACAAGATCCCCAGGTCAATCTTAATCCCAACAACCTCATGCTGGGCATTTTACAACCAGAGGTAGACATTGGAGGCAGGGATGTCTGGGCTCCACAGGAATCAGCCTTCAGAGCTAATATGGCCCTGGGTAGGCAAGAGGCTGGGGGTGTACAAGGTGAGTGAGGGTTGATGTGAGAAGGAGACAGCAGAGTGAGAGAGAGGACAGGAAATATTCAGAAGAGAGGAGGGTCCATGACAATTGTAAGCCCATGTGGGAGGGAGGAGACACTTAGGCGCTCAAAACAGGTCAGCACCCTGGGACAGCAAGGTCAGAGAGGAAGAGGACAAAGAAGGCTGCTGTGGCCCAGGCACTACCACCCACCCAGCCCCAACTCCCCAGGCAATCTGAGGGAGGAGGCAGTACCTTTTGGTGCAGGTGACCTAGCCCTGAGTCCCCAGGCCAGCTTCCTGGCTTGGCCTGATCTAACAGGTGTCCCTGTGGGTGGCAGGTCCCTGGGCAAAGGCCAGATTTCATCCCACATGGTGGACCAGGGCTCTGTCACTTGCTCCAAATCCCAACCTACTTCTGGATTTGGAAGTGGAATCAAGGCCCAAATGGGGGAAAGAAGGGAAGCAAAGGTACACCTACCTGAGCTACCAGCACTCTCAGAAGCACTCCTGGACATCTTGGGCTGGCCGTGTTTGCCACTGGCCCGCCCAGCTCCCGGTGGTGGGGGGCCTGAGGGAGCGGGGGCGCCATCTCCCCTGATGGTGGTGAGGTCCTGCATGCTGAAGCTCCGGAGTCTCTCTGATAAGGCACCCTGTCCCTGGACACAACACAGGAGGGGACACATGTCAGAAGCCTGACCCACAGGTTCACAGGCAGTAGTGGGGGGCAGACTTGACAAAAGCCAAGAGGGAATTCTGATGGTCAGCAGGTCAGGACCTGGGTCAATTCTGCAGAGGGGCAGGTACCCAGGCATACTGGCTGAGAACATGAAAGGGTGAAATCCTGGATTTTTAGGGCTTGGGCTCAGCAATTGCTCTTTGGCTCCAGGCTCCTTTCTCTCCTCCAGACACCTCCCGTAATGATCCACAGCCTTAGACCCAAGGCCAAGGGCATGACTACCGCCTGCAGTGCCTGCTCTCCAGAGGTCATTTGCTGCTTCTCCTGCTCTACGTAAATAAAAATTCATTAGTGTCTCCATTTTCCTCAGGTCTCAGTACACAAGAATTTGATTGGAAAATCAAAACTTAACATTCTATGTGCTTGTCCTTATTCTTTTCAAAGGAAAAAAATACAGACAGCATTTTTCTAACTATAGGATGATATTCATTTCTTTTATCCATACAGCATATTACTATTTATAAGGCACATTTCCTTCCCCTGGTGCATTTGAGCTTCATAAAATACTCAGGTAATGAGTCAGGAAGGGAAAAACAATGATACTAAAAAAAAACCTCCTGCTGACTATAACCATTTCAGATTCAAAGGAAGCCACAGAATTAATCTCAGAGGAGAAATGTTCTTTTGTTTAGGAAAGCAAGATAAATCTATTACATTTATGAAAGGAAAGGTCCTCTGCCGTCTGGATGACAGAATGTGTTGGGAGTGAAAACGATGACAATGACGGCTCAGGGACGGTGGCTCTGCTTTAGGTGTACCTCAGGAATTAGACAGAAAAACTCTACTTTGGGGGGAAAAGAAACCTGAGAGTGAGTCAGGGGCTGGTAGGAGGCTGAGGGTTATTGAGAAGTAGGTTGGGATTTGGAGCAAGTCACAGGTAAGTAGCTATCAAACAAATCATCTTCAGAAATATCAGGAAGGCATGTAGATTTTTCCTCGGGTGCATAGGACAGCAGGGGATAGAAGAGGTATTTTATTTGGATAATGAAGGAGTGAGTGGTCCCAGAGGTCTGGAGGACTTAGGGACAATAAGGCACAACAGACATAACAGAACCAATAAATCAGCACAAAATCAACGCAAGCAGCTGGCCAGAGGACTTTTTGGGCTGGTGAAAATGATGGAAAAACACAAGGGCCAACACAGCTGAGTAAGAGGTTTTCAGAGCTGGGAAAAGGGTTTAGGGATGGTTTTCATTTTACTTAATAAAAAAAAAAATCTGGGGCAGTGCCTGTGGCTCAGTGAGTAGGGCACCGGCCCCATATACCAGAGGTGGTGGGTTCAAACCCAGCCCAGCCAAAAACTACAAACAAAATAAAAAAAAAAATCCTGTAAATAGACCAACAAAACAAAGCAATTTACTGATGTGAAAGATCCAGATAGGATAAAGGCAAATGAAAAATAAGTTAGAAGGAGCAAACAATAGGGGCTTGTGGACAGGTTTAGAAGAAATGCCAGAATAAAACAAAGATGCATTGAAATATGAATTAGGGGTGGTGCCTGTGGCTCAGCGGATAAGGCGCAGGCCCCATATACCGAGGGTGGCGGGTTCAAACCCAGCCCCGGCCAAACTGCAACAAAAAAATAGCTGGGCCATTGTGGCGGGCGCCTGTAGTCCCAGCTACTTGGGAGGCTGAGGCAAGAGAATCGCCTAAGCCCAGGAGTTGGAGGTTGCTGCGAGCTGTGTGACGCTATGGTACTCTACCAAGGGTTAATAAGTGAGACTTTGTCTCAAAAAAACAAAAAAAAAACAAAGAAAGAAATATGAATTAGATAGGTTTAGATCCCATCAAAGATATAAAAACCATGTCTCCAGGAAACTGAAAACAGTAACACAAAGAAAATGATTTAAATAATCAAATATATACGATTAGAATTGTAAATCTAGACAAAGTGTTTGGAGGATATCACATGGAAACAGATAGAAATCATCCTGGTTGCCTCAGACACTGCTCTAGAATAATGGTGGGGAAGGCTTCCAGGCCTCATGTTCTAGACAGTAACACCCAGATGGTCTTTGCCAAGAAAATGAGGGCTGGGCCAGATACCCATGTCCCCTTCAAATTCAATAGCCAATGATCTATGTGATCATTTACTTAGAAACATTTTAGATGACATCTAGAAGAAATCTGATGACTAAAGAGAAATTGATTCTCTAAAGAGTAAGAAAACATTGATAATTATAACTGCATAATCCAACGTGAGGTTAATAGTCAGGCAAACTGCTCACTGATTTACTCTTTCATTTATGTTTCCATTTCTTCATTTATCTGTTCAACAGTAATTTATCAATTACTTTCTTTGGGTAAGACACTATACTAGGAAATATCAAAATCCAGCTCACTTTCTGACAAAATGTAAAAAGACAAATGTATGAATAACAATACACAAGCGCCATACTAGAAGCTACAGAAAGTGAAGATTAAGAATAGTAGTTCTTGAGTCACACCTGGATTCAAATCCCAGTCCTATCATTTAACAGCTGGTGAATTTCTCTGCACCTCAATACCTTTACCTGCAGAAAGCATCCATCTGGCACCAGGGTGGGGAGGATTTAAAGAGATTATTCCCCTAAGATACCCATTACATAGCCTATGGGTACGGTATGGTTTACGGTATGGGTATGCAGGGTTAGGTACCCAAAAATGTCAGCAAGGGTGACGACGGTGTTGCTGTCACTGCTGAAATCAGAAAGGAAAAAGATCACATCTAGCCAAAAGGACCAGAAAGGGCTTCATGACCCCAAGCTCATAAATGGGGCTAATTCTATCGATGTGATCTGCCGCTTCTTGCAAACACTGAGCCGTTTATCTGGGAGAAAGCAGCAGCAGGCACCATACACATTCATTTTAGCAAAGTGCTCAGTTCCACTCCCAGAAGCCAGTTAGTCTAATTCCAATATCCCTAGAGTCATGAAGAACGGAAGTAGCAGAGGTTAGGATAGAGACACAAGAATAGCTCACTATCAACCCAGTCCCCGTGTCAGAGGAAACTGCAGTGGCATGGATACAAGACTTAAAAACAAATCAGCCCTTTCCCGTCAAAACAATCTGAGATGGTTAAAATCAATGAGAGCATCTGTAAACCTTTCAGCTCTCCCAAGCCTCTACTCAAAATCTCATTCTCATTCACTTCACATAAGCCCTGATCTTCCCTGCTGCGTCAGCCCTGCTCCAGAGAACCTTTGTTTTTTTATTCTGGACCATTGTTTTTTGGGAACAGTGAAGAGTTGTTCATTGGTATTCTGCAAAATTGGATTTCCTACTTTGGGAAAATATATTTGAATTCTCCAAGTTTGAAAAAGCTTAATACCGTATTCTCCATAATTCAATGAGCCATACTGCCATACTAAATAAAAGCTCTGAGAAGTCCTGCAGTGTTTTAGGTTTTTTTTTTAATAGACAGAGTCTCACTTTATCACCCTCGGTAGAGTGCTGTGGCAGCCCAGCTCACAGCAGCCTCCAACTTCTGGGCTTAGGCGATTCTCTTGCCCCAGCCTCTCGAATAGCTGGGACTACAAGCACCCGCCATAATGCCCAGCTATTTTTTTTGTTGCTGTTTTGCTAGGGCTGGGTTTGAACCCACTGCCTTCGGTATATGGGGTTGATACCCTAACCACTGAGCCACAGGTGCCGCCCAAGTGTTTTAGGTTATTTAACTCAGTATATTCAAAATGTATTTGACCACAATTGGATACGCTGTTAGCTGCCCATTCAAAAGTCATTCTGAACCTCATTCTTGACATGGTGGGAAAAAAACAGATTTGCCAACCTCCTTTGTAGCTACGGATGGCTTATAATACAGTTATGGCCAGGAGGCTGTCAGGGAAATCCACTGAGGGATTCATGCAAAAGGTATTTTCTCTTCCTTATATGTGGGAAGAGAAAGGCCTGACTCTGATACCTGCTTTCTGGTCTTTTGAATCTGGTCTTAGAACTGACATCCCATGACTAGGAGATCATAGAGCTATCCACACAGAGCCTTGACGTCACTAAGTCACTGGAATGACAGCACTGGCTACTCCTAGACTTCTTGTAAGTGATTTTTATTAATCCTAAGACATATCTCTGGAATTGGGATGGGTCTTACAATTGCTGCTGCCCTGATATCGTTGTCACTGCCTACTCACAATCGTGACATGACTAGACAACTGAAACCCCTGAATATTTGATCAATGAACCATTTCAGAACTTTAGGAAGCATATGACTCCTGGTTGTTAAAAACACATTTCACAGACACCTTCTGACATGATCAAGAAAGTGGCAGCATCAAAACTGACAGAATGAGTATCAGCCGCACAGATGAAAATTCCAGAAACAATAGATCTGCATCATCAACACATTGAAAGGAGCAGAGAATGAATGATACAGCATGGTCATAAGTGAATACTGATGAGCTGACATGAAAAGTAATTTAGAAGCCTCTGGAAGTGAAGAAGTGACTAGGCAGACTGTAACCAATTTACTATCCGAATATGTTTCTTCTAATGTATTTACAAAAGTGACACGGATAAAAATATGTCTAACAGTTTTTTTTTTTATTTGTTTGTTTTTTTGAGACAGAGCCTCAAGCTGTCACCCTGGATAGAGTGCCATGGCATCACAGCTCACAGCAACCTCCAATTCCTGGGCTCAAGCGAGTCTCCCGTCTCTGCCTCCCAAGTAGCTGGGACTACAGGTGCCCGCCACAATGCCTGGCAATTTTTTGGTTGCAACCATCATTGTTGTTTGGCGGGCCCAGGCTGGATTCAAACCCGTCAGCTCAGGTGTATGTGGCTGGTGCTTTAGCCCGTTGAGCCACAGGTGCTGAGCCACTCTCTTTCTGTTTTTTGAATGTAGGCATCTAAAGCGATAAAATTTCCTCTCAGAACTGCTTTTGCAGTATCCCACAGGTTTTAGTAGCTTGTGTCTTTATTGTTGTTGTGCTCAAGGAAGTTAATGATTTCCTGTTTTATTTCTTCATGCACCCAACAGTCATTCAAGAGAAGGCTGTTTAATGTCCATGCCTTTATGTGGGTTGAACGTTTTTGTTGGAATTGAGTTCCACCTTTAGTGCCCTGTGGTGTGAGAAAATACAAGGCAAAATTTCAATTCTTTTGATTCTATTGAGGGTTTTTTTGTGTCCTAAGATGTGATCAATTTTGGAGAATGTTCCATGGGGTGATGAGAAGGATGTATATTCTTTATCATTGGGATGAAATGTTCTGTGTCTATCAAGCACAGTTGTTCTGGGGTCTCATTTAAGTCCCTTATATCTTTGTTTAATTTCTGTTTGGAGGATCTGTCCAGCTCTGTAAGAGGAATGTTAAAGCCCCCTGTTATTATGGTATTATAGGATATTATATTGCTCAGACTGAGTAAGGTCTGTTTCAAGACTCTGGGAACATTTAAATTTGGTGCATAAGTATTTAGAATTGAAATGTCTTCTTGTTGTATTTTTCCCTTGACCTATATAAAGTGACCATCTTTGTCTTTTTTGACTTTAGTTGCTTTAAATCCACATGTATCTAAAAATAATATTGCAACTCCTCTTGTCTTCTGAATTTGGTTTGCCTGAAAAATTGTCTTCCAACCCTTAACTAGGAGTTTTAATTTGTCTTTTGAAGCTAGGTGTGTTTCCTGCAGACAGTAAATGGATGGCTTGTGTTTTTTTGATCCAGTCAGCCAATCTATGCCTCTTCAGTGGGGAATTTAAGCCATTAACATTTATTGAGATAATTGATAAGTGTGGTAGTGTTCTATTCATTTTGCTTAGTTTTATCTTTTGTATCAGTGTGGAAGTTAGGTCCTGTCCTTTAATTTTGGAGTTCTTACTTTGCTGTTGATGCATTGTGATGGTCAGTGTGTAGAACAGGTTGAAGTATTTCCTGTAGAGCTGGTCTTGTTGTGGCGAATTTCCTCAATGTTTGTATGTCAGTAAATGATTTGATTTCTCTCTCAATTTTAAAGCTTAGCTTAGCAGGATATAGACTACTGGGCTTGAAATTGTTCTGTTTAAGTGGATTAAATGTAGATGAACATTGTCTTCTCACTTAAGTTTCCCTAGAAAAGTCTGTGATCACCCTGATAGATTTGCTGCTGTAGGTCAACTGGCACTTTCTTCTGGCAGTTTGAAGATTCTTTTCTTTCTTTTTTTTTTTTTTTTTAAATACTGAGTTTATTTCACACGTATATTTTTGTCTTCCCACCATTTGCATGTCTGACCACCACTACTACTATGCCCTATCATAACATTCCATACATACTTAAAACCAAGTGAAGGGTGGAGTTCCATCTTTAAAAACTAAACAGGCATTTTGGACAACACATTCTTGGCAATGGAACCTGGACAACATTTATCAAACACGGTAGGGAAAGTTCTCGCTCTGCATTATAAAAAGGACAGCCAGATACCAACTGTTACAGAAATGAAATAAGACAGAAAATTTTAACAAACTGTTGAAACTATTTTCTTAAAGAGACTTCCTCCACTGCCAGAGATCTTGAATAGCCTCCTGGTCAGTCATCCGGAAGCAATTCTTCACATAATTGATGAACTTGGCTTCCACTTTGGGAAGAGACCCGCCTTTTTCTATACTTGCTTGCATTTTTGCCTTAATGTCTTCTACAGAACACAGGACCTAGGTCTTCTAGGTCCTTTTGGTGTTTTAGGAGTTTTTTCCTGTTTTCTGAAGGATTCTTGACCTTTTGATCTCGGAGTTGATGGTTTTGAACCCCTTCCATTTTGGTTTGATTTTTGTGCATTTTTGGCTGGAGTGTCTCTCACAGATTTCTTCACTGGAGCTTTTTCTTCAGTTTCTTCATCATCAAAATCATCATCATCATCATATCCATCATCGTCATCATCGTCTTCATCAGCAGCAAGTTTTACTTTTTTCTGTGGAACTTTGCTTCCACTTCCGGGGCAGATCGATTTCCAGACATACTTAAGAGTTTCACATCCTCCTCCTCTTCATCGTCTGACTCTGCACCTTCTTCCACAGCTACTAAGTGCTGCCCACTCACAGGCCCTGAACCACACTTCCACCGTAAGACCACAGGTGGTGTTGTTTCAAAGCCCCCAAGAGAAACTGTTGGCTGTACAGACATTTTCAAAGTTGCCAGTGTGCCTTTAATTGGACTGCCTTCCTAATTCATTGCCTCTGCTTCGACAATGTGCAACTCATCCTTTGCACCAGCCCCTAAACTGACCGTTCTTAAAGATAACTGCTGCTCATTTTCATCATTATCCACCTTAAAGCGATAATCTTTGTCGGCCTTTAGTTCACAACTGAAAAGATAGTTCTGAGGCCTCAAGGGGCTCACGTCCATGTCCATCGAATCTTCCATGAGGTGGTGGACGAGAGGGCGGACAGAGATAAACAAGTACTGCTCCAAGGAACAGGCGCGCAGGACGGAATCACACCAGGGTGTACTGCTTTCCAATCTGCAGGCGTCTACTTGTCTCTGCTGTCAGCACCACCCCTTTATGAGCAACCTTTGTTAAGAAACTAAATTTTTTTTTTTTTTTGAACAGAGTCTCACTTGGTTACCCTCAGTAGAGTGATATGGCATCATAGCTCACAGCAACCTCAAATTCTTGGGCTTAAATGACCCTCTTGCCTCAACCTCCCAAATAGCTGGGACTACAGGCACCTGCGACAATGCCTGGCTATTTTTTGTTTGTTTGTTTGTTTAGCAGGCCCGGGCCAGATTCAAACCCACCAGCTTCTGAGCATGTGGCCAGCGCCTTAACCACTGAGCTACAGGAGCCCTAGAAACTAAATCTTACTACGTGTTTATGTGCCTTTGTACGTTCTAGATTGTCATTAGACGCCTTTTGAGTAAAATAGTCACAGCAAGTTAAATGTATCAACTGTAAAACACAAAAACAAAACAAACAAAAAAGAGTGTGTTTGTCTAGGGAGACAACCTGCAGTGGGTGTCAGAGTGGAACGCTGCTGGTGGCACTTCTCTGCCTCATTCCGCCTCCCACCTCCCAGCTGGGGTTGAGGCAGCAAGACAGAGACAGGCCTGGCGCGGTAAAGATCACCCATGCACTCGATGATGTCACAGCCATGAAGGGTCACAACTGCTTGTTGAAGGTAGATTCATTTGCTGACGTGGCTCACAGAACTGGGGCATGGATCTGGAGTCAGTCAGATTTCGGACGTGGACCCCTGACCTGTCGGCTTCAGGTGACCTCTATGCCTCTCCTTCCTATAGAAAGGGGGGATGACGCTGCCTTCACAGGATTGCTATCAGGAAGAAGCAAGAACACGTTCATTTGAACCACATGAAATGGCTGACATCGAACTGCTTCTGACTTATAAAAATGCTTCCACATGGTTCGACCTGAGTTTCATATCTGATAGGATAATTTCTTTTGTTTTATGATGGAAGGAGGAGAGCATAGGAAATGGGAAAGTGGAGGGGTGTCAGGCTCTGAAGGGTGTGTTTGCAACTATGGCACATGTTCTTTGTATATTATTGGGCATCTTCTCAGCTTTAAAATGATGGGGCCTATAAGGTCCTTGAGGATCTGACATTCTAGAAAATTTTTGATTTTTGCATCCTGCAAAAATTATTTGATTATCGTCTACCTTCCCAGCTAGACTGTGGGCATCTCAGAGGAAGAGCCAGGTCTGATTTGCCCACCATGACCTCCCAAGCCATGGGCACTGTGCCTGGGCAATGGTGGCCTCAGTACATATCAGTTTTCTAAAGAAATAAATGAATGAATTACAAGAATAGCAAGGGTCAAGATTCCTTCATTTATTCATGCCCCACATTTCTTGAACATTTGCCCTTGGGAGACAAGGGTAAGATGGTGCAGGTTCATGGCCTTGAAGCAGAGCTAGATGAGACAAAAGTGACACTGCTGGCAACCAGTCCTCAGAGAGGGGCAGGATCAAAGACTATGGGAGCTCAGAGACAAGTCTGGCTAATTGCACTTGAGGGGCAAAGGCTGGGGAGGGTTGGGTAGGGCTGCTCAGAGGAGGCAACACCTGTGGTAAATATCTGGGAAGAAAGAAAACAATCTGGGCAGGAGGACAGAGGGTGAGCGAAGCACTGCAAAGCCTCAGAAACCACAGGGTAGGGGGCAGGTCCCCAGTAGGCAGAGAGAAGAGGGCCCAGGAGCACAAAGGGTGACTCAACAGCTCAGCTGATGTCCCAGAGAACAAAGGCACAAGATGAAGAGAAAACCAAATCCTAAGGGGTTTAGAGTGGTGACAGGGACCCAGTCCACGACCCCACAGTAGTCATGTAATTGATGGCCCCTGGAGCATCGTCGCTCCCTCCTCTGGCTCCACTCTTCACCACTGGAGCCCTGCAGAGTCTCTGGTTGGAAACTCTCCAGTCTCCCCCTTTGCCCAGTCTCAGTCTCTCAGTTCACAGCTCAGTTTCTGGTGAGAATTATTTGTGTTCACTCCATTTTCTCCTCTCCTCTCCTCAACCCACGGACTCCTGTTTCTTCTTGTTAAGACCATTAATGGTGCTTAGCTGCTATATCCAGGGCTCGACATCCCAGGCTCCACCTAACCGATTCTGACTTTGGAATGATCTGACCTTGCTGTCCATTCCCTCCTTCTTGAAACGCCTGATGCCCCACTGGAATGCTCCCTTGTCTGAAGGCTCAGTCTGTGTATGATCTGGCCATTGGTGAAGGACCCATTGCCCAAGTGGTCCCTGATAACTGTCAATGGAATAACCCTCAAGCCTCCTCGACACCTCCCCATACTACAAGCTCCCTCCTCATCTACCACCACCTACATCTACAGCTCCAGGCTCACCTTCCCTCCTGAGCTACAGACCTCTGCTTCTTCCTGTGCCCGGGACAGCTGGCTCTTGTATCTCACAAGCACATCCAGGTTCATATGTTCATACCAAACTCATCATCTTTACCCCCAAACCTCCTCCTCCACTTGTCTTCCTTCCCTGGCACCACCATCTACCCAGTCCTTCAATCCAAACACCTGTTGGACATTCACGCTAAACTTCTCTCTCACCCTTGAAGCTAATCAACTTCTCCCCTCACCCGGAGCTGTCCATTCCAATCTTTTTCTTCTTTTGTTTTGCTTTGTTTTGTTCCATTTGTTTCATTCCACTCTTATTATCCCACCTCAGCCCCCCATCCCCGCCCCTACTGCCAAGTCAGTAGCCACTGAAATTGTCCAAGTCCCCTTCCTCCTCAGAGTAAATGTACATTCTTTAGCATGACAAAGAACATATGATAATGATACTTCTGGCCTCTGTGGGGACCAGTTCACCCTTCCAGGCCTGAGCTGACATTTGTCCTGGGTCCTCTATTACAGGCAGGTTGTTTCCATTCTTCCAGGGAGAAGAGGAGGAACAGTAATTTTGATTCATTCTAGAAACATTACCCAAAGCCCTGATCTTCTGGTTCCAAAGGATTTGCCTCACATGGAGATTTTAGGAAAATGTCAGCTGTTTGCTAGGATGGAGACCACGGTGAGGCATGTGATACACTTGGAGAGCAAGATTTAAAGCCTTTAATATTCTGGGTTATGCAAATACCTCCTTACATTTGGCATCCTAGGCACTCACCTCCTGCGTGCGGTGTTTATCTGAGTTATTTGATTAGCATAAATCTTGAAGAAAAGCCTAGATGCAAATTACTAGCACCCATGACTTTAGAGTCTGGATGAAATTAAGCAAGCCCTTTTAAAATTTAGACTATATTGTCAAATACCATTTAACCTGGCTAGTGTGGTATAAGCTGGATCTACTTTGTATTCTAGAAGGAAATTTGACCAAATACAGCAGAACTTCCATAGTTGACTTCCTCCCTACCCTGACCACCATTTTCATAGACCAGACATGCACCACATGTATCAGTACAATAGGCCTCGTTCCTTCTGTTGACCACATCCATATGTTCATTAGTTTGTTACAGTCCCTTGGGTGGTCAATTTACAGAGGTTCCACTGTATATATGGAGCTGGTTCTTATGCCATTTGATCCAGGACACTTCCAGGAGTCTATTCTACATATGTAGACAACTTCTTATGAGCAAAGATATACATACAGAATATTTATAATAGTAAGGAGGAAATAATTAAATGTCCATAAATAGAAGAAAATGTGTACATGGTGGAACATTGTACATTATTGTGCATATTACACATTATTATGTAGCCAACCCAATGACAATTATATAGACTGTTATTTTATTATTTTTTTTTACTTTATTTATTTATTTATTTTTTCAGTTTTTGGCCGGGGCTGGGTTTGAACCCACCACCTCCGGCATATGAGGCTGGTGCCCTACTCACTGAGCCACAGGTGCCGCCCTGACAATTATATAGACTCTTAAATTTGGTATACACACAGACACTATTATAGTAAATACAATAAGTTTATAAAATTATATGCAAAAAAATCCCAAACTAGTTAATATTTGGGCTCAGCGCCTATAGCTCAAGTGGCTAAGGCTCCAGCCACATACATCAGAGCTGGCAGGTTCAAATCCAGTCCGGGCCTGCCAAACAACAATGACAACTACAACCAAAAAATAGCCAAGTGTTGTGGCAGGTGCCTGTAGTCCCAGCTACTTGGGAGGCTGAGGCAAGAAAATCGCTTAAGCCCAGAAGCTGGAGGTTGCTATGAGCTGTGACACCATGGCACTCTACCCAGGGCAACAGCTTGAGGCTATGTCTCAAAAAAAAAAAAAATTGATATATGCTTAGAACAAAAGAAGACCAGAAGAAAATACAAAAAAATGTTAACAAGATTACTTCTGGATTTGGGGATTGTGGGTGATTTTTGTGTTTTTAAATCTTTTTCCCTAGTGAAGTAACTTCTAGTTTAAAAAAAAAGTTTCCCTATTATTTTGTAAATTTAAACAATAGTCATATGTATCTTTTATAATAAAAAATGAAAGTTTTCAAAAGTAATTTTTTTTTCCAGAGATGAAGTCTCCCTCTGTCACCCAGGCTGGAGTGCTGTGGTGTGATCACGGCCCACGGCAATCTCATCATCCTGAGCTCAAGTGATACCCCCACCTCAGCATTCTGAGTAGCTAGGACCACACACACCACCACCACACCCACCTAAATTTAAAAAAATACTTTTCTGTAGAGATGGGAGTACTCTATGTTGCCTAAGCTAGTCTTAAATTCCTGGGTTCAAGCTATCTTCCTGCCTTGGCCTTCCACTACATCTGGTCTAAAGGAAATTTTCTTTTAGGCACCAGCCACTACATTTGGTCTAAAGGTAATTTTTTTTTTTTATTGTTGGGGATTCACTGAGGGTACAAGAAACCAGGTTTCACTGATTGCATTTGTTGGGTAAAGTCCCTCTTACAATCGTGTTTTGCCCCCAAAAGGTGTGGCACACACCAAGACCCCACCCCCTCACTCCTTCCTTCTCTCTGCTCTCTCCTTCCCCCACCCTACAGGTAATTTTTAAAAAGAAAATCTACTTCCCTCTTTAAGATCAGTAATAAGACAAGGATGCCTGCTCTTGCCACTTTTATTCAAACACAGTAGTGAAAGTCCTGGCAAGAGCAATCAGGCAAGAGAAAGAAATAAAAGGCACATAAGTAGGAAAGAAAAAAGTGAAAATGTCTCTGTTTACTGATGACATGATCTTATATATAGAAAATCCTAAAGCATCAAAAAACTATTAGAACTAATAAACAAATGCAGTAAAGTTGAGGGACACATCTCAACACACAAAAATCAGTAGTGTTTTCTATACACTAACAAGAAACATCTGAAAAAGAAATCAAGAAAATCCCATTTTCAGTAATTGCAAAAAAGAACAAATAAAGAATAAATTTAACCAAGGAGGTAAAAAAAATTTATTCTGAAAACTATAAAACACTGATGAAAGAAATTGAGGAAGACACAAACGGAGAGATATCTCGTGTTCAAGGAGTGGAAGAATTAATGTTGTCAAAATGTCCAAATTACCCAAAGTGATGTACAGATTGAGTGTAATCCCTGTCAAAATTCCAAGTTTTTTTTTTTTGAGACAGAGTCTCACAATGTCACCCTTGTCACTTGTAAAGTGCTGTGGCGTCACAGCTCACAGCAACCTCCAGCTCTTGGGCTTAAGCGATTTTCTTGCCTTAGCCTCCCAAGTAGTTGGGACTACAGGCGCCCCCCCCCACAACATCTGGCTATTTTTGTTTTTTGTTTGTTTTTTTGAGACAGAGCCTCAAGCTGTCACCCTGGGTAGAGTGCTGTGGCATCACAGCTCACAGTAACCTCCAAATCCTGAGTTCAAGCGAGTCTCCTGCCTCCACTACTACAGGCGCCTTCCACAACGTCCACTATATTTTGGTTGCTTCCATCATTGTTGTTTGGCGGCCCAGGCTGGATTCGAACCCACCAGCTCAGGTGTACGTGGCTGGCACTTTAGCCACTTGAGCCACGGGCCCCAAGCCCATCTGGCTATTTTTGGTTGCAGTTGTCATTGTTGGTTAGCTGGCCCAGGCTAGGCTTGGACCCAACAGCCTCAGTATATGTAGCCAGCACCCTACCGACTGAGCCATCAAAATTCCAATGTTATTTTTTACAGAAATAGAGAAAACAATCCTAAAATAAAAGCACAAAAGACCCCGAATATTTAAAATAATCGTGAGTAAAAAGAACAAAGCTAGAGGCATCACACTACTGATTTCAAGCTATGTTATAATACAAAGCTATAGTAATTAAAACAGCATAATATTGGATAAAAATAGACACATCAACCAATGGAAAAGAATAAAGAGCCCCCAAATGAACCCACACATTTATAGTCAATTGATTTTCAACAAAGGTGTCAAAAACACATAACGGGAAAAGACCAGTCTGTTCAATAAATGGTGCTGAGAAAACCAAACACCCATTGCCCTTTAACTCAAAAGTGGATCAAAGACTCAAAAATAAGACTTAAAACTGTAAAACTGCTAGAAGAAAACATAGCGGGAAACTACATTACATTGATCTGGGCTGTGATGTTTTGGACTTGACCCCCAAACTCAAGCATTTGAACTTTGTTGAAGAGATAGCTGCACCCCCATGCTCACTGCAGCACTATTCACAAGGGCCAAGTTACAGAATCAATGTCAGTGTCCATCAACAGAGGACCGGATAAAGAAAACGGGGCGTACCTACGTGTATAATCACATCTACACATGTGGACTACTATCCAGCCTTAAAGAAGGAAATTCTGTCATTTGCAACAACATGGATGAAGCTGGAGGACATTATGCTAAATGAACCAAGCACCAAACACCAAATACGGTGCGACCCCACGTGTATGAGAAATCTAAAACAAACAAATACTGTGTGACCCCGCGTGTATGAGAAATCTAATCTAAAACAACCAAATACTGTGTGACCCTGCGTGTATGCGAACTCTAAAACAACCAAATACTGTGCGACCCCGCGTGTATGAGAAATCTAAAACAACCAAATACTGTGCGACCCCGCGTGTATGCGAACTCTAAAACAACCAAATACTGTGCGACCCCCGGTGTATGAGAAATCTAAAATAACCAAATACTGTGCGACCCCGCGTGTATGGGAAATCTAAACCAACCAAATACTGTGCGACCCCCGGTGTATGAGAAATCTAAAACAAACTCACAGAGAGTGGGAAGACGGGATGACACTTATCAGTGGCTAAGGTACGGGAGGGTGAGAAGACACTGGTCAAAAGATACAAAGTGTCAGTCAGACAGCAGGAATAAGCTTCCTGAGATATACTGCACAGGATGGTGACTATAGTTAATAATATTGTATTACATATTTCAAAATGACTAAGAGTAAATTTCAAATGTTCTTACAAAAAACAGTAAGCTGGACTTAATCATTCCACATTGTATACGTACATCCTAACATCACTTTGTATCCCATTAATACATAGAATTATAATTTGTCAATTTACAACAAAAGAGAAAAATAATTTAAAAATTTAAATTAGGGTGGCACCTATGGCTCAGTGAGTAGGGCACTGGCCCCATATACTGGCCATGGCCAAACTGCAACAAAAAAAATAGCCAGGGGCAGCGCCTGTGGCTCAAAGGAATAGGGCGCTGGTCTCATATGCCGGAGGTGGTGGGTTCAAACCCAGCCCCAGCCAAAAAAAAAGCAGGCATTGTGGTGGGCACCTGTAGTCCCAGCTACTCAGGCAGCTGAGGCAAGAGAATCACCTAAACCCAAGAGCTGGAGGTTGCGGTGAGCTGGGACACCAGAGCACTTTACCATGTTTTATGTTTAACAACATAAAACTCTGTCCTTAAAAAAAAAAATTTAGGGGCAGCTTCTATGGCTCAGTGAGTAGGGCGCCGGCCCCATATCCCGGAGGTGGCGAGTTCAAACCCAGCCCTGGCCAAAAAAAAAAAAAAAAAAATTAAAGTAATTAAAAATGTAATTCTTTAAAAGAAAGTGTTTTCACTCTCTGGCACTTATCTGTCATTGGTATTTGCTACTAGATCACCACCATTAACTCTGGCTTGGGAGAGAGGCTGAGATGTTTTTGATGACAACCAATAGGGTTTGTTGTTGCTACGTGTTTGATCCCAACAAGCACATTTGGTTTAAATAATCTCTACAGCTGCACCACCTCAGCATTTCCAGTGTGCCCCGGCAACTTTTGAGTCTGATGGAGACTCACCATGACCACTGAATAGTTCAGCTCCCAGTTTTGTGATATTGTTAAAACAACTTGACACAAATGCTGTGCGCTCTAGCTGGCTGTCTGCAACCCCAGTGTGGAGGGTGCTCTCAAGCTCTAGGGGGGCAGGTGCTGAGCATTTAGACCCACTGCCCTTGTCCTACTCCGAACTTCTAGAAACTAGGTTTCTTTCGCATTAACTGATCTTCCTGACTCCATTCATATTTACATTCAGAGGTAAAGAAAGGTGAAGCTCGATTTGGAGCTAGAGCTAATAAAAGACCAAAGTCAAGAACGCCCTTTCTGCCTCCGTTTCCCCATCTGTAAAGACAGAATGCTGGATGAGATTCTCCAAGTGTCCTGTTGTACTGGTGGATGTGGAAAGAGGGGCACATCCAGTACACATGTTCACTGCCAGTGCTGCCGGCAGAGCCACCCAGGAGGCTGAGTGCCCAGGGCTGTGGGGAGTCCGCCTCCCTATCTGAGCTGCCTCTGCAAGAGCTGGTATGGACAGGGCAGCACACCATGTTGGCCACGGCCACACAGCCCAATAACTCACCTGCAGGCAGCTCCATCCCTGCCCCCACCCCCTTCACAGCTAGGGGACAATCTAAGGCTCCTAGCCATGCAGCTTAAAGAAAGCTGCTTTGTTTCCTTTAGAAGATTTAAAAGTGATACACAAATCTTACAGAAATGAGAACTAACAAAATCATTCTCACCACTTAGAGATCTCATTGGTTATTTGGGAATTTGAAAAATTTTTTCTAACCTTAGGATACAGACATCAAACAGTCGCCAATGATTTTTTTCAATGTGCGTACATTCTTTTTACCAGAATCTACCTTTTACCCAGGACAACTCACAAGGAATTCAAGAACATGCAATAACAATATCATCTAATCCAGAATAATTTTAAGAGAAAACACAGTTCTAATGTCCCAAAAGGAGTGAATCAGGAAAACCAAGGGAAAAGGCGTCCACACAGAGTACGGAAGCTGGAGACGAGGCTCAGTCTTCAGAACAGCAGTGTAAACTTGCCCCTCACGCCCTCCTCCCTACATTCCCCACCCGAAATGTCTACTCACCTGCCTTTCTTAGACATCTCGTGTACTTCTCTTCCTGGCCAGTGCACTCTGCTTTCAGTATCCAAAACCCATCCCCACCACAGAAAAAAGATGCCAAATTTCATATTTTGGACAGTTAACATGGGTTTCCAAATCTAAACAGCTCTCTTAATAAACAGCAAAAAAGGAAGAAGATGTTCTTTTTCTCTCTTAAGACATTATTGGTCTGTTCATTATTAGAAGGATGTTTACTCACGCAAAAAAAAAAAAAAAAAAATCAACCACAGTATGTAATCTGGAAAGCAGGAGAAAGCAATTTCCACTAAACCTATAAATCCTCCTACGTCAGATGTCAGGGATTTTCTGAACTGAGGTTGAATTCTTGTGTCCCTGTGGAACAATTATTTTGGCTGTTCTAAATTAGTTCACCATCAGATGTAGTACATATGTTGGTAAAGATCTATTTTCTGATCCATTGAATAGAAGGAAGAGAAAATGGACTAAAATGAAAAAGACTGGAGGTGCTGAAATGTTTCATGCGTTCATGTTAATGAGCTCCTCCCTGGATCTATTTTAAGCTTCTAGCCATTATTATTTGCTCTAGCCCAGGGCTGGATTTGGACATCTCCCAGCGCCCACTTCTTCCTGCAGCTGAATCTGTGAAACCTCAGGACTGGGTACCTGAGCAGGCTGTGTGTAAGGCACAGAACAGGAGGGCAGGAGAAGAAGAGGCTTCTCCATCTCTGTGTTGCACAGAAACAACTAAATTTCCTTGTTAATTGCATTTCTCTTATCATGAACCTCATTGGGCTTTTCACATACGAAAAATACCAGTAAAAATTTCACTGTAACTATCAAGTCTGTGACAGCTATCTGCAGATAGTTTTTCTTTTCCTTTGGTGCTTGCTCTAAGACTCTACTATGATCTACAGGCCACAGTTTATGTCTTTATCAAAGGACAGTCTGAGAGCCTTGTGGAAGACACTGCACTAGGTACTCCCAGCTAGCTATTGACACTTCAAGGCAGAGCTGACCTGGCTGTGTAACTTTCTGTACTATATTGGCGGATTGAGTCAGTCAGAATTCTACAGTTGAAAAGCAGACAGTTGGCTGAGAGTGATGGCTCCTGCCTGTAATTCTAGCACTTTGGGAGGCTGGGGCAGGTGGATCACTTGAGCTCAGGAGTTTGAGACCAGCCTGAGTAAGAGCAAGACCCCATCTTTGCTAAAAATAGAAAAATTAGTCAGGCATTGTGGCAGATACCTGTAGTCCCAGCTACTCAGGCAGCTGAGGCAGGAGGATTGCTTGAGCCCAGTAGTTTGAGGTTGCTGTGAGCTATGATGCCACTGCACTCTAGTCTAGGCAGAAGAGTGAGACTCTCCCTCAAAAAATAAAAATAAAATAAAAAAGAAAAGCATTCAGTTGTACAAAATTGCTAGAAGTTCGAACAAAATGAAAATTAATTACAGCAGACTGAATGAATTGATGAGGGAAAAGGTATTGAGGTTACTTGTAATATAGCTGATTTATTTTAATGTTCTATTTCCTGGGTATGTAAGAAGCTCTTTCTCTTTCCTCTTATACTTCCTGTAATTCACAATAAGTTTTTTAATTCTGATTTTGTAAACTCAAGTGAAGAATTGAGTTCCCCTTCTCTGAATGAAGAAGCTCTTACTGGGCTCTTTATCATGGTGATATAGTTGTCTCACAGGGTTCAGTGAGACTCTATCCTCTTTTTATCAAAATAGAACTGGAAGAATCAATTACGCCCCCGAAGGCCTTGCCTGGAATGTCCTATCTGAGAATGATGTGTATTTAACTAGGTATTATGAGCCCTTTAAGGAACAAATTTTGGCTATATTTATGGAGTCAATAAAGTCCTCTTAGGAAAAGTGGCCTAGGTCCAGTTACTTTGTCCAGCCTCACAGGTGATGAGGCACGTCACTTCCAGGCAAGTGTTCAGGGTATTATTTTGAAACCTCTAGAAGAAAGAAATCCCACTTGAACATATAGGTACTGCAGGAAGAATTTGGTGAAGTTCCTTGAATCTCATTTCCTAGTCTCGGCTGGATAAAAAATGATAGATGCCCATGTGATCTGTACTAAGCGGAAGTCGGGCCTCTTTTCTGTGGCGCCCAGGAGGCGTTCAGATGCTTCAGGATGAAGCTGAATATCTCCTTCCCAGCCACTGGCTGCCAGAAACTCATTGAAGTGGACGATGAACGCAAACTTTGTACATTCTATGAGAAGCGAATGGCCACAGAAGTTGCTGCTGACGTGCTGGGTGAAGAGCGGAAGGGTTATGTGGTCCGAATCAGTGGTGGAAACGACAAGCAAGGTTTCCCCATGAAGCAGGGTGTCTTCACCCATGGCCGGGTCTGCCTGCTGCTGAGTAAGGGGCATTCCTGTTATAGATCAAGGAGTGTTTTTTTTTTTTTTTTTTGAGGCAGACTCTGGTTCTGTTGGCTACAGTGCATGGCAACCTCAAACTCCTGGACTCAAGTGATCCTCCTGCCTCAGCCTCCCCAGTAGCTGGGACTATAGGTGTGACTGACAACAAGTGTGCCCTCTATATAGGAGAAGAATATAGGAGGGAGTTGGAGAGAGAAAGTGCAGCCTGAGAGAGCCAGGTAGGGCCCACATCAGAGCTTCTTAAGGATCTGGACTGACTTGCTGCAGTACTACATTTCTGCTGCAGTTTTTAAAGCCACTATTTATATTTATTTATTTTACCAATCTCTCCTTTTCCTTTACCCAGTATGCCAGCTGCCTCCCTTTTCTCCCCTTTCTAGTCCTCAACCCTCCAGCCTTCCCTGCACCAGATCGTGTCTCCAGGGCAGCAAGTCCTTCCATGGGGAGAGGACCAGGTGCAGCTGACTCCAGCGTGCTTTCTCATAGCCTTCAATATCCCCTTGCTTCTGGCGCTCAGAGCAGCCCAGTGCCTGCACAAGGCACTGGCTGGCTGACAGGACGAAGGACACCGCACCTCACCCTCCCACAGTAGACCTGGGGACTCATCAGCTGTTTTCAACTTGCTCCCTCTGCTCATCTGCAGCTGCAGCTGCCTCCACTTCTGCAGGTTCCATGTCTAGGGATTCAGCCAATCCCAGGCCAAAAATATTCTGGGGAAAAAAACACTGAAAAGTCTTACCACAATAGTAGCACAAATCCAATTAAATAATACAGTATGACAACTATTCATATAGCATTTACATTGTATTAGGTATTCCAAGTAATCCAGAGATGGTTTAAATGTTACCAGGGAGAGGTGAAGGTTATATGTAAACACGACGCCACCTTTTATAAGGGACTTCAGCATCTGCAGTTTAGGTGTCCCAGGGCATCCTGAGTTCGGTGCCCAAACATGAGCTGTCAACACTGGACTGGACCTTGCCAAGTGAGACTTAGGGACAAATTAAAGAGCAAAGGGAAAGACATTGATAAAGTGATGACCACAAGAGTTGTTTTCAGTTGCTGATACAGCTGCCTATTTACTCACCATACTACATATTCCCAGCCAACAATTTAACCTGCTGCTGTAATCAAACCACTCAAAGATCAACAAGTAAGAGAGAATCTTACTTATTTATCATGGAACAGTTTAGAGGTGAGTGGTCCAGTCTGATGGGGAAGTCTGCTCCAGGATAAAGTTCCTTCCATCTCGTTGCCCCTTCTAAGGGTGTGGTCCCTGTGTGGTGTGCATGGTGGAAGTTGGGTTTCCACCATGACCGCAGCCCAGGCCATGGGAAGAGGCAAATATAAGAAATTAAAGGTGAGCAATTTCTGTTTAAGCAGGTGACACAAGAGCTGTGCCCATAATTCCTATTTATACTTCATTAGCAAAAACTTGGCCTTGTGGCCACTCCTCACCACAATGTCTAGAAAATGCCATCTCTAGATGAGTCACCTTATGCATAACTAAAATTCTATCACTGTGGGAGAAAAAAGAAAATCAATTTGAGGGTATAATGACTAGTCTGCTGAAGTCTCCAATTTTTCTACCTATTCCAAGAGTCAGGTAGCTGTGACTTGAATCCTAATTCCCATTCCTATAAACCCACTTTGCTAGGCTCATTTTTTTTTTACTTAATGCTTTTCTTTTCTTTCCTTTTTTTTTTTTTTTTTTTTTGAGATAGAGTCTAACTTTGTTGCCCTTGGTAGAGTGCCATATCACAGCTCACAGCAACCTCCAGCTTTTGGACTTAAGCGATAGTCTTGCATCAGCTTCCCATGTAGCTGGGACTACAGGTGCCTACCACAATGCCCAGCTATTTTTTGGTTGCAGTTGTCATTGTTGTTTAGCAGGCCCGGGCCTGGGCTCAAACCACCAGCCTCATTGTATGTGGCCGGCGCCATAGTCACTGAGCTATGAGCACCGAGCCTCCTTGGTGCTTTTCATATCTGAAGCTAAACATTCTGATCAGCCAGAACATCCAAATAAAACAAAGAGAAAACTAAAGGTTGGACCATTAATAGCAGCCATGCCAGGAAGGCTGTGATATTCACAGTGTGCTTACAAACCACCCCTGTTCTGCATCTGCTATTTTAATTCAGGTCAGACTCCTTGGTCTCTAGGTTTTTTGATGCCCATCTGTAATATGCTCTTTTTGTCATTTCCCTGTCACTGCTTCCCTGCTGAGTTATCAATGCCATAAACCAATTTGTCTTGGTGTCACATGAAAGCACTTAAATTACTCAAGTTATTTAATGTGGTGGTGACAATAGGCTGTTTGGAGGCTGCCCACCAACTATATTGAAATTTTCATGATTGAGGGGAAATGTAGATAATAAGAAGCCTCAATGAGCTGGAGTAGTCTAAGTCTTGTGGTCTAAACACACACAACCAAGTGTTCCAAAAATTGGTCCAGCCACAACCGCAGGCCCAAGGATCAATATACCATTAGACTAGGACTATTTGATAGCAGAGCCCTAATTTTATCTATGTATATATTTTTATCAGAAGCATCATCACAGATGTGACGTCTGACACTTGGTGGGAATTAATAAATACCTGCTGCACAAATGATAAACGTCTGTGTCTAGATTCTTTTTTTTTTTTTTTTGCATATGTAAGTCCAGTTTTTCCAGCACCATTTGTTGAGAAAACCGTCTTTTCTCCATTGAATTGCCTTTGTTGCTTTGTCAATGATCAGCTGCATATATTTGTGTGGGCCTATATCTGGAGTCTCTATTCTGTTTCATTGATCTATTGTCCACTCTTTTCCCAATTCTACACTGTTCTAATTACTGTTGCTTTATAATACGTGTTAACGTGTGTAACATCAGTCCTCTAACTTTGTTCTTCTCCTTCAGTACTATACTAACTATTTTGGGTCTTTTGCCTTTCTATATAAACTTTAGAATGATCTTGTCAATGTTCATAAAATAACTCACTGGGATTTTGATTTGGATTGCACTGAATCTGTAGATCAAGATGGGAAGAACTGACATCTTAACAATATTGAGTTTTCCTATCCATGAAAATGGAATATCTCTCCATATATTTAGATTCTCTTGATTTCTTTTACTACACAAATAAATTAATTAAGAAATACTTCCATTGGGTGGTGCCTGTGGTTCAGTGAGTAGGGCACCAGCCCCATATACCGAGAGTGGCGGGTTCAAACCCAGCCCCTGCCAAACTGCAACAAAAAATAGCTGGACATTATGGTGGGCACCTGTGGTCCCAGCTACTCTGGAAGCTGAGGCAAGAGAATTGCCTAAGCCCAGGAGTTGGAGGTTGCTATGAGCTGTGATGCTATGGCAGTGATACCTACCAAAGGTGATAAAGTGAGACTCTATCTCACTTCTACCAGTTACACCTACCGAAGGTGATAAAGTGATACTCTGTTTCTTTAAAAAAAAAAAAACTTCCATTAATACTTTACATTTGGATTATTTGTGAACTACTAATAGCCAGTCATATGTAGGATTTTCTTATTTTCAATATTCTCTTCTAAAATATAATTAAGGAGGCAAACTTAATATTTTTTTAGTCCCTACCACCAATTGATAACTAGAATAGTCCATTTCTCCAACTGCACTGCCACAGCCCTTGACTAGTCCCCATCAACTCTTCCCTTGACCACTGCAAGAGCTTCCAGACCGTTTCACCCCTGAGTCAACCCTTGACTCCAGTGCCAGTTATCCCCAGCCAGTAAGAAAGCCACTTTTCTTTGTCCTATTTTGTAATAATAGCGCTAACACTTTAACCATGTTTCTCCTCTACCAGCCAACAGGCTGCTAGATTCTACCAATAGCAGATGTGGGACAGAGTCTTCATACTAGAGGAGAGAAGAGAGAATTTTCTTCTTTTTAATTTTCTTTTAAGGGGCAGCCAGGGCACAGGATGCAGCTGGTCCCTGTGCTGTTCCTCCAAGTAGCTGAGGTCCTCACACTTCCAGCAAGCTGGTGTTCCCCCTCCCCAGGTGGGCAGCTTGATCCTACACAAGCCACACCTCCTTGTCAGAGTGCAGCCACAGACCTTAGGGCACCTCTGCTAAGTTTCTTCCTTGCTCTCCCTTCAGCCCTAGGGGACGGTCTCTGCACTATCTCTGCCCAGAGGGTCCTCTAAAAGTGAATTTCCTTATACCTAGTTAACACCTCCTCAAACCAAGTATTTCCTGTTCAAAGCACTGGTATGATTTCTGCCTCTTGACTAGACCCTGACTAATACGCTCCCTACTTTATTCTCCAGAGATCAGCCAGAGTGATTACTTCTCATTGGATCCCACTGATTGTCTCCCTGAACAGAATGAAACTGTCAATTAAGTGAACACTCCACTGCCTATTGATACACTCCTGTGGCTTCCCAATAAACTGAAGAAAAGCTAAGCTCTATGTTAGCCTCAAGACCTCTGCCCAGCTTCCCAAGTTTATCTGATTTCCTTGTCACTTATGCTCAAAAAATAGAAGCTCGACTCAAACTGGCTTAAACAGAAATGTACTTTCTCACAAAACAAGACTTCCAGAACACAGATTTGTGTGATTTAGTGATTCAGTGGTGTCATAAAACTTCCAGGTTCTTTCCTTCCGTCCATCTTTTATGTTCTCTTTTTCCTCTGGGCATTTTACTCATGGTTGCAATATGGCTGCCAACAGCCCAAAGTTTCCTCGCTTGTAACCAATGGGAAAGGCCCCTTCCCAGAGCAGGAAAGGCAAACTCTTCCCTTCACTCTGACGGAGCCATCCTGGGACAAGTTACCTCTACCAGGGCAAAGACATGCTCTGATTGCCGTAGACGGATCAGGACCCCTTCTGGAATAAGAATGGGCAGATGTTGAACAAAACTGTTTGGATCAGGAAGGAGAAAGACAGGGATGTGAAACCATCCATATAAAATTAATTCAGCCAAGTTACTGGGGTTGTGATAAGGACACAGTCTTGATCTCCCTTATCCTGTTTACTGCGTAAGAAGCATGAGGACTTTTCTCACACAGATCTTAGACTTCCCTTAGTCACTCCTATAGATGACATCTTCAATGCTGAGAAACCTGTTTCCTAAGGTATTTTCCAGACCCACTGGCTCCAATGAGCCCCCTGATGCCAGTTCTGTGACTCAGAACAAAATTATAGTTTCTCCATCCTCTACTGTCACCTCCCTGACCTTGCCAGTCAGTTATGCCAAGCCCCACCAAAATTTCCTTGGAAACCTCAGCCCAGAGTTCTTCAGGGAGACAAATGTAAGAGGTTCTTCCTGTGTCCCTCTTTGGTGGCTGACAATTATTAAACTCTTTCTCTGCTGCAACTCCTGCTGCTTCAGCACATTGTCTGTGGCTGTGCTGAGCAACCAGCATGGCAGTCCTACAAGCGTGTGGGTCTGCCACCAGGGGCACCCACGGCAGGTGCCAAGCGTCGGGGGAGACTGAACACACGTAGCTGCCTTCCCTGTTTCCAAGTGCCCTGGTGGCTCTTGTCATCAACAAATGCAGACCTACCTTGGAAGGACAGCCGAATTTGTAAGGGCCTTTTGCCTGTGTTGTCTCTGCCAGGAGACATTAAAATTATGATACCATCATCTGATAAGGAAAGAAGGAAGGAACATAGGGCAGGAAGAAGGAAGGCAGGCGGGCGCTTCATCAGCTAACCCTTTACATTAAACTGCAGTTCCTGCAGGAAGGTGCAGCCCTGTCTCCCTCTGCTGGAATCTAGTAAAATTGTTTAAGAAAAACTTTCATTTACTTCCAAGCCTGCCTTTAATTGAACCTGTTGTCTTCTAGGATTAAACACAACTTCCCAAGAAATCCTCTGGTTTCTTGCTGAAGGGGGTCTGACGCGCTCGTCAGGGCCAGTGAGTCCTGGCAGATGTGTGGTGGGAAGGGGAAAAGCCTGAGAGCCGCCGCGCCCAAAGCCATGTGCGAGGAGCCCTTGGAGTGGGGGGCTGGGGAGGACAGGGGTGTGGGTGAGTAACCCAGCAGCTTACAGTTGAACACAAAACCCAGACATTTTTGTTGTTTCCCAAAGCAAGCTCAATTCCTGCTGAATAATAATAATTTGTAATCAAATGGTCCTTTGTCATTTACAAAAAGTTTTCAGGACTTCTAGCCCCAGTCAGAGATAAGGGCAGGGACAGGGGCCCCTGGGAGTGCACTGTGGGGCAGGCAGCCCCTCACATGAGAGATTTGATGAGAGATTTCGGGGTGCTGCTCCCTTCTGTTTAGTTGATAGTGAAGGTGGTGAAGAGATGGCTGACAGTGTTAAAACCCTTCTCCAGGACCTGGCCAGAGGGATCGAAGTGTTGCAGGAAGAAAAGTGCCAACCGAGAGAAAGAGCACCAAAATACCACGTTTATGAGAGGAAGGGCTTTATTCACCAGCTGGGAGCTTATGGCACAGATGAATTTCAAATGGCCCCGCTCCCTGACTGACTTGATCTCTCCCTTTTTATCGCAGTCAAAAAGTTCCACCCCACAGGTACCCTTCTCATTGGCCAGGTTGAATCAAGTGGGAGATGCTATTCCAGCCCCTTCAGAACTACAGGATTTCACAGAACTTGGAAATTTCCAAGTTCCAGGAAGTTATAAATTCCTAAGGGCTGAATCACCATGGAGAGGACCCTGCAAGTGTACCCTTGTGCTCTCCTTGAGAAGACTGGTTCTCCCAGACCTCACCCTTCTCAGGTATCCTCTCTCAATGTCAAACTGATTTTTTGATAAGGGCTCCTGAAAGTCCCCTGATGAGACATAGTGGGATTTTTATGTTTAAATTAC
>CAUYON010033784.1:0-39316 GCA_963573935.1 Arctocebus calabarensis
GAAGGATGTTTGGAGAGTACTTAGCAATCTAAAAATTGACCTGCCATTTGATCCTATAATTCCTTTACTAGGTATATACCCAGAAGGCCAAAAATCACATTATAACAAAGACATCTGTACCAGAATGTTCATTGCAGCCCAATTCATAATTGCTAAGTCATGGAAGAAACGTAAGTGCCCATCGATCCACGAATGGATTAATAAATTGTGGTACATTTATGCCATGGAATATTATGCAGCCTTAAAGAAAGACTTTACCTCTTTCATGTTTACATGGATCGAGCTGGAACATATTCTTAGTAAAGTATCTGAAGAATGGAAGAAAAATTATCCAATGTACTCAGCCCTACTATGAAGCTAATTTATAGCTGTCATATGAACGTTATAACCCAACTATTACACAAGAATATAGGGAAAGGAGCAAGGGTAGGGTGGGGAGGGGGGCAGTTGGGGTGGTGGGAGGGTAATTGGTGGGGACATACCTACAGTGCATCTTAGAAGGGTACAGGTGAACCTTACTAAATGCAGAATACAAATGTCTTCATGTAATAAGTGAGAAAATGCCAGGAAGGCTATGTTAATCAGTTTGATGATGAAAATAGTTAAGATTGTATATAAAACCAGCACATGGAACACCTTGATTGCACTATTGTACACATCTATGATTTAATAATAAAGACAATAAAATTTTAAAAAATAAAGAAATTTAAAGAACAAATAAAATAAACAATTTAAATTTAATAAGGCAGTTATCTTCCGCTAATAAAAATTCAACTAACTTGACAATAAAATTTCTCTTTCTCATCTTTATCTCTTTGTTATCCTACATACAATAGGCATTGAACATGTGGTCATATCCTAATTAAATTAATAGATAGATGGATGGATGGAAAATAATAGAGAGATACAGGTTTATGCAAGAGGAGACCTCTTCATTTCTTTCAGGGTGTTGTGAGCCAAATTGATTTACTGAGTTTAGGAGGACTTTATTTCAGTTAGAGAGATGAGAGAATGCATTTCTTCATAGGAAGAATAAATATTGGGACAAGATACTGAAGTCAAAAGAATGAAAAGATTGAGACATTGACTTTTGCAAAAAAAAATTTAATTTGAAATCAAAAGGGTATATTAGTTTCTGATTGCCTCCAGTTCTCCAAAAACCTGGACTCAATCAAATTGTTAAGTGCAGTAGAGTTTGCTATTACCTAAATGAAGGAATTTTTACACTCTATTATGTTCCTTATTTTGAGGTGGTTTCATTGCTGCTTCTTTTTATCACTGTGGAGCTGCTAGTTAAATCTGAAAATAAATAGTATTAATGAATTTGTTTTTAAAGCTTGCTAACAAAATTTGAAAGTAGAGAAGCTTGTGATACGTAGTGAATTTTTAATTATTAGAATTATCTTATCATCTTTTAAAATCTGGATAAGTGAGAACTGGCTTGAATAAATTATTTAATGGAAATTATGCAGCATCAACACAGAGGTAGTTTTTGTTTTTAAGGTTGTGAAACTTAATTTTTTATATTTCTCAAAAAAGTAGATTATGGAGTATAGACTTATCAGAAAAATAGTCCGGAGATCAGAAATGTTTAGACTGGTAGAGTATCTTTTCTTTGGTTGTCTCTTAAGCAATCTTAAGGATGGGAAAATTCACTATCTAATGAGACTGCCAAACTTGATACTGAAATTTCATTGCTTTTATGGATTTCATTGCTTTTATGGATTTAAAGCAAGTTTATTATTTTATGTTATATGTAGTATAAAAACAGAATATATAACTGAATTCTTCAAAATATAGAACTAACAATTGTGTCATTTCCACTCTCAGGATTCCTTACTTTATTTATTTATTTATTTATTTATTTATTTATTTTTTATAATTTTATTGAATCATAATTCTGTACATTGGTACAATCATAGGGCACGATTCATATACATTCAGAAATGTTTTGATCGTACTGTTACAGATAGCCTTCATGGCATTTTCTTGATCACTATATAAAGACATTGATATTCTACGTTTAATAAGTTTCCCCAGTACCCTGCTAAGATGATTTTGGTTTTAAAGATGGGAGAGGCAGACTCAGACAGGGTGGGGCAACTTGTAGATACAGGAGTGCAGAATAGGGCTGAGAGGACTTGGTCTGGGAGACACGGCTGCGGGGCGTGTCGCGCCCAGGAAGATGACAATCTTACTGTGCTTTCAAGCACATAATTAGCGATGTCCTATGAGTTTGTTTCAGGAGTAGAGGTGAGACATGCAGAGGACATTCTTGCCTTGCGGCCTCTGAATTGTCCCTCCGAGGTTGGAGGTGAAGTCACTGGTATTTAAGGGAACAGGTGTAAAGAGCGCTGAGGACCAAGTGAAGGCTGGAAACTGGTGTAGGGAAGAGGCAGTGTAAGGTGTTCAGAGAACAGTGAAACAATTGCTGAACAGTGATGAGGACTAAGCAGAAGAGTGAGAACAGAAACTGCCTGAGAGTCTGAGTCTCTGTATAGGAAAACTCTGTAGCTCACCTGGATGGGAGTTTTAGAAGAGCACAGTTTAGGAATGAAAGAGCAAGTGATGTCCCTGGGTGAGAGAGGATAATACAGAACGATGAGGGAGTCCAAGGCCATCACTAGTTATGGAAGGTAGTGGAATCGGGAAGGGTAATACACATGACGTGGGGGTGAGTGGGTGTGTGTGGGAATCAGAGATCACAGCACTTCTGCTCAAAATGAGGACCCCTTAGGTCCTTGATTCAAAGCGATTTTAAAGAATCGGTCCAAGGTCATGGAAAATATTGTTAAGGGAATGATTCATGAAAGTTTATAATATTTACATTTGTTTTCTTCAAAGATAACGCATAGTATAAATTTTTAAAAACAGGATATTTTATTTTACCTGGTAAGCGTCTGCCGAATTGGCACCATTCGCTGGTAACAAATGCAACATGAAATTCCAAATCTACAACATTCAATTAGGGATTACTATTTCCCTAAGAGAGAAATTATTCAAATTAAAAATACAAAATATATTTGATTTTTTATAATCTTTAGGAACATATACATTGCACAGATTGAGGATAACTATATACATCCATGAATCTTTATGCACAAATGTGTTACGTGGTGCTGTTTCTCTGCATTTTGCTATTGTTTTCTTTGTGTCAAAAGAACAAAATTATTCCTGAGGAAAGCTATTGCCAAAACCAGTGTACAATCTAGTAGCAAACCAATTCAAAGTTACAAAAAAACTTTGTTACAAAGTTACACACTCTGCTGATTTTGCCTTCCCAGAATTTCCTCCTCTTTTTGGTAATAGCTTCAGTGTTTTCCTTTGGGACTCCCCTTATTCTGTACCTCATTATATGCAAATTGGTGGGACTGGCCCAAGGATTGGTGGGTGACACAAGCTAGGCCAATTAAACACCCTGTCCTAGGAACTTGATCTTTGAGGTTCATGACATCTGCATAATCAATCCAGGGAGTGTGTCCAGCCCAGTGACTGGGACTCAGGTAGCCTGTCTAGGGGACCCTGCTCTCCTTTTTATACTTTCTGAGATCAGCTTTTTGTTTAGCTTTACCTTGTACATTTGAGCAATTCTAAGGCATTCCAATTGGGTCTACTTTATTGTTTATGTCACAGGTCTACTTGTGCCACTTGAAACCAAAGATACAAACTAACAAGATAACTTTAATACACACATTTCAATGAATTATCCTACTGTCAATATGGTCCCTATGCAGATATCATAGGTATTTGGAAAGCTGGAGATTTTAAACCCTTAATTGATTAAATCCACTGACATCCCTAAATTAAGATTTTTAAATTAATTTAAAAATAATATATTTTCAAGATTTAAAAAGTAGGGAAGAATAGAATGTAACTGTGTCAAAGTCAGAGTTTTTACCCTGTGTTTAGTCAATTGCCTTCTTATTCACTTCAAAAAGCTGCCATCATAACTGGCACTAATTGGCACCCTTGTTAGAAATCTCAGCAGAAGAGCCAATAATAGAAAGGATATGGACACCTCTTGCCCAAGGAGCCAGGCTGTCTCCACAGATAAGACTGAAATCAAGGACAGGGCAGCTGACCTGCCTGTGGTCTGTGCGGAGGTGAAGGCCTACACCTGTTCACTACGTACACATGCAGCTTGACTCTCCAGGGATGCTAATCAGGTACCTTTCATGTGCCTGAAGTCACTGGAAAACAAAAGATGTGCACAGCACTCCTGTAAGACATGCAGTTATTGCATTTTGAAAGGGAGTGAAGGAAGCCATCAATGGATATTTCTGGGATGAGCTATTCCTGCAGAATACTAATGGATTCTTCATTGTATTTTTACTTCCTTCTTGTACATGTTTGCTTTATTCAAGAGGACGTTTCAAGCTCTTTTTAAAAAAATAGGTATCTAGATTTCTCATAAACATCTGGAAAGTGGAAGACAATATTTAACACGTGTCATTATTTAATAATGAAAACAAACAGGTTTTATGTAGACTTGCCATTACACTTTTAAAGGATATGACAAGAAAATGGTCACGAAGTTAAGAATTGGGGTACAAAGTCAAATAGGAGGAACTAAGCCCCAAATGAACAGATGAATTGGGAAGGCTAAGTATGAGAGAGGAGAATCACAGGGAGACAGAGGCAGATGTGTGTGTGCACAGGGGGCTCTGGAAGCATGAAGAAGGGGAACTTAACAGGCTGACCACACAAGTCGTTTTTGGACTAAGTAACGGTAATAAACGGATATTATTAACAAATGGGGTAGGGCGGGAAGGAGGTGGGGAGAATTTAAGATCAGAGAAGTGGACAGTATGAAGGCAGGAAGGTGTGTGGTACCTGATGGGCTCAGTAGAGACAGTCCAGAGGCCAGAGAAAATACTTCTAGGATGAGGACAGAAAGGCAAGCACAGACCAGATCTATGAGACCTTTGCAGAAAGCAAAAGGCCTTTCCACACTTAAGATTTCATGTTATTACTTGTGTATACCACCTGCTTTTATCTCGGAGGCTCAGTTAAAACTCAAATACATAAAACCCACATTTCTGAGGTACCTGGAATCCTCCAACTTGTATAAACCTGAAGAAGTAACAGTGAGCAACATAAAATGACACAAGATACTGATTTAAGTAAAGATTTAATGCAGTTTCTTAAAGGGAAGGGGATAATTTTATTTTTATGGACTCTTCCCTCTCTTCTTGTCCCGTGCTTTCCTGTGACTTTACATGTGTTTTCTTTCTTTTTAAAAAATTTTTTTTATTATTGAATCACTGTACCCCATGATTGAACTAATGTACACAGCTATGATTCAACATGTGTTTTATTTCTTAATAGACTTTCCCGAATTCCTTAACTATACTAGTAACTTACAGTATATTCATTCCAGTTCAGTTTCAAAATTCATCTTGGAAAATTCTGCTTTTGAGAACAGAACAGTCCTAAAATTTAACTTAGCGGAATTGCATTTCAACTACATGTACAAAAAAAAAAATTTTTTTTGTATTACTAACAATAAAGAAAATATCTTAATTTGACACAGTACTACATTTTCATATTTAAGAAAGTTTTGTGGCAAACTGAGTAGAAGAATTCAGAAAACAGATGATCTCAGATCAGTTTTATAATTTTGCACTAAAGGAAGCGAAATGGACATTTTAAAATTTTGGGGGTTCAGAAAGAAAAAGAATACTTTGGACTAGGTTTAACTTGATATTGTCCCTTTCTTTGCTATTTAGGGCATTCAGAATATAATTTCACAGATGATACATTTTTCTTAATGTGATTTTCAGACTACTTCTAATGGAAAATGCCTGGTTAGGATTAAGAGACATAGTAGATGTTAAAATACATTTGCATGCAATTATTTCTAAAACAAATGCCAGGATACAGAATCTATTGAAATGGCTTTCAGGATGGCTGGCATGCTATATTAAAGCAGTTTCCAATCTCTGAGTAAGTCTGTATTCTGAATATTTCAAATCAAGACACTGAACACAGAATAAACCTTGGATTTTCCACTCTGACTCATTGTCCAAGAATGTATTGACATAGGGTTTGGAGCCCAAGGACTTAGTGTAGGGTTTATATATGTATATATTTAAAGCAAAAGTCTTTCTTGCTTAATGTAAAAAACGTATTTAATATATCAATTTCAAGAAAAAAATACAATTACTACAAAACAAGTAAAAACAATACTTTAATATGCAGAATAAAACAGCATAGCAATAGAGTGCATATATTACATAGCATTCAACTTACTTTAGGGTTTTTCCCTCAAAAAAGCATCTATAAAAAGTATCAAAAAAGTATCTATAAAGTTATTAAGTTTTTTTCCTGAATAGAAATCTCACTTTAGTTGACATTCTCACAGAAATATAATTTAAAGCATCAAACTAGAGGAAATTCTATTCAAAGTATTTCTGAAGTGCTTCTGTCACCAACTTAATCAGGAATATCAAAAGAAGTTAGTGGTAGCAGCAAAATAAAGCATTTATTGCTTGCTTGTAACCATGGATGTCTTCGGAGTTGAGGAGTAATTAGACAAGACTTTTAATTACATTTACCTTTCCGTGGAAATGTATTTTATTTTTTGTTACAAAACACTTTATTGGAAAACTTCACCA
Source organism: Arctocebus calabarensis (assembly GCA_963573935.1). NCBI lineage: Eukaryota > Metazoa > Chordata > Mammalia > Primates > Lorisidae > Arctocebus > Arctocebus calabarensis. Next base: position 6,618 of record CAUYON010033784.1, read on the forward strand.
ATGAAAGGAAAAATGGTAGCTGTAGTAATTTGCCACTAAATTAGTAGTAATATTACACTTTTCTTTTCCAATGGGAATGTATTTTTTGGATTAAGACTTGATTCAATGAATGAAGTAGGAAGATCTACTGCTATATCCATTATATATTCAAACAAAAGTCTGTATCATATCATTTTTTCTACATTCCCAAAGTACTGGCATCTCTTTTACTGTATTATTTACTCCTTAGGGGGAGTGATTCAGATCACGGTCACCCCTGGGAATGTGGGAGGGGACTGGAGGATGTGGCAGTTCTTCTGATCCCTGCAGGGGAAGCAGCAGCAACCCTTGGATCAGCCACATTTCATCTGCTGGGGGTCTCAGTGGAAGCCCCTTTTCTTGCCAATAAGGATAACTGATAGATGCTTTAATGAGGAATAGAGACTGCAGGTTACACACGCCGAAGTTTATCTTGTTGGTATCTCTGATTACAACTTGGCCCCTGTAAACATCTTTCCCCTCCTGATTTTGATGTGAGGTAGAGAGGAAACCTGGAGAAAGAGAACTAATGATTTAAAAAAAATAGTACTCTCTCTAAAAGAATTTTTTTTATTATTTTGACCTGAAAATTCTCATGATGCCAAGCATAACTCCAGCCCATCATGGCCATTTACTTTTTTCTTTCAGTTAAAATATTATGTTACTTATTGCTGAGTAAACATCTAACTTTATTACCAAGTCCTACTGGCATCTCAACAACGCTGCCCCACCGGTGGGGATGATGTCATGGAGAAGGGAGCCAGGGAATAAGGGAGTGGAAGTCATTCCGGTGGGAGCTCGTAATGGTGGTGCTGATGGAGACCCTCTCCATGGATACCTCATCCCTTTCCTTGCTCTATTTTAACCACACATCAATAGTCCTGGATTCCATACAACGAAAACATCCAAGAAAAGGTAATATTCACATTTAATACCTTGGCATTGGTGATTTCCCTTATTTTGATCTCAGTTCTAAAAACAAAAACTGAGAAATTCTTCTTTTTTAATTTGTTTTGAGATAGAGTTTCACTTTGTTGCCCAGCCTAGAGTGCCATGACATCACCTTAGCTCACACCAAACTCAAACTCCTGGGTGTAAGCCATCCTCCGGCCTCCACCTTCTGAGTAGCTGCACGCTATGATGCCCAAGTAAAATTTTTATTTTTACTAGAGATGGGAGGGGAGTGTCTCTTTCTTGCTCAGACTAGTCTTGAACTCCTGAGCTACCTCAGCTTCCCAAAGTGCTAGGATTACAGATGTGAACCACCGTACCCAGTCCCCCAATGAGACATTTGCACAGAAGTAAGAAGCTATGCTATTGACAATAAAACATTTTAGGCACATGACTCTAAATCAGACTCTAAAATTACCAGTTCCATTACTTTATATTTTGTAATTAAACCTTTCTAAGCCTCAGTTGACTATTCTGTGAAATGTGAAAGCATAAATATACACATTACCTATAAACAAAATAAGCACTAAAACTGTGCTAACAAAGCAAATAAAATCAAAATGGCTTCAGGATCTTTCTTTTATTAGAGGAAAGGGGGAATTAAAGAGAAATGGAAACATGTGACTAGTGTTAACACTTCTGGTTGACTCCTTAGACTCGGTTCTCATTTCCCTTTGTCACCCACTTAGATATGATGACCCATAATTCTTGCCACTGAAGAGCCCAGAAGTCCAGCTAGGAAATTAGAGGAAGCTCTTTGTTGGGCAGAGGGGTCTGAGCCATGACATTGGGCAGGAGCAAAATCATCCCACAGATATGCTGTTGAGCTGGTAGTGAAAGGCTGTTCTGTAGTCACGAAAATGTTTAAAATGCCAAAATTAGTAGTTAAGAATTTTCTTTTTTAAAAAAATATCAGATTAATGTGACAGTATAAACAATTAGATCACAATGTTTGCATTTCTTAGACTATAATTGAGAGTAACTAGATTCTATGAAATAAAATTATTACTAAGTAAATGTAATACAATTTCTCCAAAGAACTTATTTCTTAAGTGTTTAGATCCCCAAAGATGGAAAACTGAGTTCTGTATTAGAAAAGATGGAAGGAATGAAAATCTATCCTAGTAATCACTACATACCTTGATAAAAGGACATAAGAGTCCAGTGCCAGAATCAACTCAAACTTTCACAAAACCATCATGACTATATACATACGAAAAATAATATAGAACTGGTGTTTCTAGCTATATATAAAAGAGTTTAATGGAAAAGAAAATGTCAAATTTAAAACTGTGTTACTGTCTATTAGAAATTATTCATTTCTAAGCCAGGACCAAGTTTCATTACCCAATAGCTGCTCTCAAGAATGAAACTAATTTGCATTTAAAATAGGCGTACAGTCTACTCTTTAAAAGCACAATGGTAAACACACCAATTTGACAATTACATTAATATGAGTATCTGCATAATCTGTCTCCCACACCTGTTCTTAATTTGAAGCAGCTGCAGGACAAATCACACCACACTAATCTGAGTGGGTATGTGGATGTACCAAATAGTAATGAAGACATCCAATGTTTTGAAGATATTTTATTTTGAAAAATATTCTCTGACCTTAAAAAATTAGTAAAAAACTTTGTAGAAGCCATATTTATTAGGTTAATATCCATTAGCAATAAGTATCTTATCAAATAATATCGTCCCTTAGATTTTTGGCATCCTCTGTTATTGACACATTAGTACTGATTTTTATATCTAGAGATTTTTCCATTGAATATCATGTATTTTATCTATGTAGAAAATGCTTAAAAGAAACATGAAAACGTAGCTAGAAAACTTCAGTAAGTAAAATAATCAGAGAATGGACACAAATTCATTCATGGAGAATAGAGCAACATTCTCCAGACAATCTGAAAATGTGCTTCTAGCATAGGTAATTGTGTATCTTTTAGGATTTCTCTTTTATATTTTAACAAACATCTCACAATGTAATAAGCCGATATTTGCTTTCATTTTTTAAAGTCTCCAGCATGTCTTTATTTGTTTCCAAACACGTACTCAGCCATCACGAAGGAAGTCATTTCATCACTGTTACGTCTCCTAGTTATGTGTTAAGTTATTCAGCTAGATTCTAGCTAGTGGAACATAAGATACCCATGTAATCTGTCAACAGATCTTTAATCTTCTATTATAAATAAGAGATGAAGTCAGATATTTCTGAAGACATTATTTATTTCCTGAAAAATGAATGAGAGCATGCACAGTAATGAACTGGGGCAACAAACACAGCTAATCTGCATATTCATGAGCTGTTCACCTCTTAAGGGGTAAATACTAAATGGCTGAATTCATAGTTCAGTGCTTCATTCGGGGTCTTATTTTTATAGGAGCTCACATAATTTACAAGAATAAAATACCAAACAAATTAATTGCAACTTCCATTGCTAATACGGTTTCACGTCCATTATGTAGCAGCCCTCCTCACGTAAGAGAAAACTGAGGCTCGAAGAGAGTGAAGTGACTTGTCTAAGTTGTCACACCTTGTAGACTTGAGTATTCTGAACACGGCTCTATATTAGTTTCCATTACTCCTGATGTTTATTTGAATGAAAAAGGACCAGCATGACAAACAAGAGTTTTTTCCTGAAAGAACTTCTTATATATTTTTCATTTCATAGTATCTAAAATAAGTGAACTAGTGCTTTCAAATACACTAGGAAAACACCGACTCAAAGTGACTATGAAAAAAGAAAAGAACTATTTTTTATTTAGACATATATAGATATTGAAATATCTTACCAAGAACCAAGACTGGTTAGGAGTATAAAAATAATTTTTATTACTATATAATTTAGGCAATAAAGCTAAGTTATAGTGATTGAGAGAAAAGCAATTTCTACAGTTCTGACCTCCATATAATTATATTTCTAAATATTCCTTATTTTATTTTTCTTCATTAAAACCCTTACATACATAATTGAGCACACAGAAAAGGACTCTTAAACAGATAAGCTGGCATGTCATGGGGGCACAAGGAACAAAATTGAATGAAACTACATTTTTCTGTAAGGAATATACATACTGCATAATATTCTAACAAAAAATTTCACTTTTTCTCTGAATATCAGACTATATTAACCAGAATAAATGAGTCACAAGTTTCCAAATTTTTAAATAATCTTGTTTCTTTCATTTTTGCTATTATGGGAACTAGCTCATTATCAAAGTCAAAACTACAGGAATATAACACATAAAGAAGGTTGCTTTTTTTAAAAATACGTTTCTAAGATGGAACATTCTTTTGCTCCAAATAAAGTGTTAGGACGGTAAGATTTTTGAGCTAGATACTAAGTCAAATCTTCTTGGTTGGCAGAAAAAGGCAATGAGGCTGTCCAAATGAGGTGTCCTGGTAAAGGTCCTATAGTCAGTAAGCGCTGGAGTCACAAGCAGAACCCAGGGTCTCTCCCACACACTGCAGTCTGGACCCTTGTTTTTATTACAAAACATAAACTGAACACACCAAGTCATTTATAGCATGTTCATGCTTTTCCACAGCCCTTGAGTAGACTCTATAAATAAATCACATGCTTAAAAAGAGCTACTAATATAAATTGCATTAATTTCCACACTATACAAATATACACGTAAATGCTGGTGGTATCAATGCATAACGTGTGTTAGTATTATTGAAAGTTGGAATTCAGGTGAATGTCAACTGTTTGTACTTTTTGTGTTGCCTGAGTTATTTTTATAAGCACAGGTTGTTTTGTTAATCAGTAGAAATAAGGCTACTTGCAAATAGAAAATGGAATTATAACAGTACTTATAAACGTTTTTCTTAAAATATACTAACTCTGAAAAACTTTACTGACATGAAGGTCTGGCTTACAAGTATTCTGATTTTTCTTGTATTAAAACAATACCTATTACTCTTAGTTTAAGTGATGAAAAAAATGCCTACCACTCTTGGTATGATGATATTTTTTGCTATATAAAAAAATTATTAAAATACCTTTTTTTACTTTTTCTTTCCTTTTCTATCTGAGCCAATCCTGTTAGTTGTAGACTCTCCCGTTTCCCCTTTAATCATATCTACCATATTACTTATTATCCGTACACTTGTTTACATACTTCAATATCCCTCTTAGATCTTAGAATTCTGTCCTAAAGAACCATAAACAAACTCTCAGGAGGCATAAAAATGAGGGAAAAATATTATTCTCTTCATTTATAAGTGATGGCTGATTCATTAAACACAAAAGATAGAAACCGAGTTTATTCCATAGAACACTCTTAAAAAGCCATAAATGTCAAACAGGTTATTTTTTTTTACTTTAAATCACAAGTTTTGTTTAAAATGTCTTAGAAGAAGGGTTATTAACCTGAATTTCATCTAGCCAGATTGTCAACTCCCTGAGGATCCGAACATCTTTGAATCCCCTGTGGTACCTGGTATCTGCCTTGCAAAGTGTTTAACACACTGAGCTCATTCAGTCACGTTTCTTTGATGGATTGATTGAGGATGTAAATTCTAATACATGAAAATACTGAAAACCAGTTTTGCAAATTATACTGCTGTTTTGCTCTTAGTTTGTTGTTTTTTGCTGGAACATGATAATCATTTGTTTCATAAGAAATTTACTATAGAGTAGGCTTTTCAATTTATTTTACGTTTCTTCTGAATTCTCTTTTTATTAAAAATATCTATTTGAATAGAATAGCAAGCAAAAAAGTAGGGGAACAAAGAGAAAATATATTAGCTACTTCTGCTTGAGACTAGCAGGGTTGGAAATTATTGAATAGTAGTGTCAAATGGCAACTGTATCAATTGTTTACAAAATTAATTTTAATTTGGTTCCTAAGAAATATTCCTCACTATCAATTATTCCTAAAAATATGTTTCTTTTAAAGCAATCTGTAATGGGATGATATTATAAATTAATCCCCTTTTGACTCTTTAGTGATGGCAAGATACATATTACATAAAGTAACTCAATTGTTAGTGCTACATCAAAAACCTAAGCATGATATACATTGTTTTCTTTAAGTTCTGAGATGCTCAAAGATTTAGGAATCACTCATTGCAAAGTGCACCAGACTCTTGTGTAGTATATGTATGTATATTTCTGTACCTCACAGATTAATTTCAATGTTCTAATATTTAATGAAGGTGTTATAAGTGGGGCCCAAAACTCAGATTAACGAGTGGTCTAATTTTTTTTGTTTTTTTTTGCTTGTTCAGAAACAAAGAAGGAAGGGAGGGAGGGAGCGAAGGAGGCAGGGAGGGAAGAAAGAGAAAGAGGAAGAAGAGGGAGAGAAAGAGGAAGGGAGGGAGAAAGGAAGGAAGGAAAGAAGGAAGGAAGGAAGGAAGGAAGGAAGGAAGGAAGGAAGGAAGGAAGGAAGGAAGGAAGGAAGACCTTCTTCAGATAAAAAATGAACTCTCAATGTAAAATATATTCCCCACTCCTCCGATTGCTTTGCCCCCAGTTCACCATATACCTGTCTGGTATTAGGGTTTCAACTTATTGGGCTGATGAGATGGAAAATGCTTTATTGAAAATTAATATTCAGAAATAAAATTTAAAAATTAAACCACATACAAGATTAACAGACAAGAAGAAGATAGATAAATCCTTAAAAACTAAAAATTTTGCTGTGGAGAACAAAAATAATATGGCTATTTGGTCTACTTTCCTTGTTTTCTAGATTCACACTGTATTTTCTAAAGGAAATATCATCATACTATTTTCTTTTTATTAAAGACAAAATTCAATTGCACTAATTCCATAAACCACAAATTTAAAGAAGCAGACTAAATTCATTTTAATGTCATTCTGGATAATTACTGGAAAGTTCGCAAGACCTAATGTGAGAGGTGAGAATATTAAAAATACATCATGCAACATGTGAACAACTTTATATGAATATTTTTTATACTTGGTTTACTTGGGTTGGTATGATACATTATATTTAAGTTCCTTGAACACTGTGGATCCCCTAATATGTATGAATGACTGAAGCTTTGTAAATTAAGGGATGTTTGTGTGAATAAATTTATTTGATGGGGTCAAAGAAGCTATATATGATTGGAAAAAAAATCATCATGCATTTACAGTACCTCGGAGCTAAACCTATGGATAATTCTTATCCCCGTGGTGCCCTGGATGAAGTGATGACGAACACACACGAGAGTAATCCTGGTGCAGCTGGCCAGGGTCGTGATGCCTTGGGAACCTCCCGAGAATGGGACAGCCCTCAACCAGACAGGCAGCCATCACGGAAGGAGACATTTCTGCACTTCCTGTATCCTGCCATCCCCAAACTGAGAATTCTGAAGGATGTGATGTATTTATTTTAAAAATAGCTTGAAAAGGGTGAAAAACAAACAAAAAAAAACCTTGTGATGAAGTTCAACCTGGGTCCTTAGGAAACTTACGGGAACTTTCTGGCTCTTACAGTAAAGCACCAATAGTACCAACCATTTCTGGGGGTTACGTGGGCATCAAGAGAGTGATCACGGCAAGTGGGGAGGACCTAGAACCTGGAGCACAGCAGGAACTTGTGTTGGGTGTCATTGGGGCCTGTCGGAAGAGAGTGCAAGGTTTCCTGGGACCTTTTAATTAATTAATTTATTTTTTTGAGACAGAGCCTCAAGCTGTCGCCCTGGGTAGAGCATTGTGCATCACAACTCACAGCAACCTCCTGCTCCTGGGCTTAAACAATTCTCTTGCCTCGGCCTCCCAAGTAGCTGGGACTATAGGCGCCCACCACAACGCCTGGCTATTTTTTGCTTGTAGTTGTCATTGTTGTTTGGCAGGCCTGGGATGAATTTGAACTCACCAGCTGTGGTATATGTGGCTGGCGCTGCAGCCGCTTGAGTTACAGGAGTCAAGCCCTGGGACCTTATTATAGACTCCCAAAGAAGTATCAACTTTTCCACAGTAGCTGCGTATAATATAATTGCTGCAGGGCATAGAGAACAACCATGGAACCTGCCTTTCCTTCACTGTACCTAGGAGGACACTCTTAACCTCTCCCGTATTCCCAGAACCTCATATGCAACTGCCAGATGAATTTCTTCCTGGTCTTAATTTGTTTAAAATTCAACTCCCATGATTTTTTCCATGTTGTGATTTTATATTTTATTTATTTTTATTTCAAGTTATTGTGAGGGTACAAACAACCAAGTCACAATTTTTAAATTTGTTAAAAAGAGTCCCTCTTGTAGTTGTGTGCCACACCCAAAAGTTGTGCCATACACCCCTACCTTGTGCCTTTTAAGCGGGAGCACACAAACCCCTTCTCTCCCCCCAACTTGAATAGAATTAAGTTTTTCTCCTATATGGGCATGTGTTTGATTATCTCTTGGCTTCATAATAAAATTGAATACACTGGATACTTGCTTTTCCATTCTTGTGATACTTTCCTAAGAAGAATGTTTCAACTCCAAACTCCATCCATGTTAATACAAAAGATTTAAGAAAAGGCACCATTCTCTCCTACAGCTGAGCAGTACTACATGGTATATATATATGTATATACCACAGCTTGGTAATCCAGCCCTAAGTTGATGGGCACTTATGTTGTTTCCACATCTTGGCAATTGTAAATTACCTTCAATAATAGTCTAGTGCAAATGTCTTTAGGATATATATATATTTTTTTCTGGGTAAACATCTAATACTCAAGTAAGAGGTCTAATTTGAGTTCTTCGGGTATTCTCCATACATCTTTCCAAAGAGGCTGCATTAGTTTGCAGTCCCCTAAAACAGTGTGAAAGTGTCCCTCTCTCTCCACCTTCACACCAGCATCTGCAACTCTGGGACTTTGTGATGTGAGCTATTCTCATAGGGGTTAAGTGTTATCTCAGGGTGATTTTGATTTGTATTTCTCTTGTGATTAGGGATGATAAGCATTTTTTCATGTTTGTTAGCCATTCTTCTGTCTTCACAGAAGGTTCTGTTCATGTCTCTTGCCTAGTGATAGATGGAATTGTTAACTCTCTGTTGATTAATTTGAGTTATGTATAGATCCTAGTTATCAACCCTTTGTCAGATTTGCAATATGCAAACATCTTTTCCTATTCTGAAGGTTGTTTTTTGCTTTAATTGTTGTGTCCTCAGCTGAAAAGCAAAAACTTTTCAGTTTAATTAAGTCCATTTGACTATTTTTGTTGTTGTGATTGTCACTGAAGTTATCTTCATAAAATTTTTTTCCAGGCTGACATCCTCAAGAGTTTTTCCACTACTTTCGTTTATGATTTTTATTTTTTCTTTTTCTTTCTTTCTTTTTTTTTTTTTTTTTTTTTGTTACAGAGTCTAAATTTGTCACCCGTGGTAGAAGTGCTATTGCTTCACAGCTCACAGCAACCTCCGGCTCTTGGGCTTGGGTGGTTCTCTTGTCTCAGCCTCCAGAGTAACTGGGACTACAGGCACCTGCCACAATGCCTGGCTATTATTTTGTTGCAGTTTGGCTGGGGCAGGGTTTGAACCCGCCACCCTCAGTATATCGGGCTGCTACCCTACTCACTAAGCCACAGGTGCCACCCAGGATTTTTATTTTTTCATGTCATAGATTTAAAATTCTTACCCATCTTGAGTACATTTTTGTAAGTAGTGAAAGATACATGTCCAATTTCAGTCTTCTACATGTGGTTATCTCGTTTTCCCAGCACAATTTATTGAATAGGGGTTCTTTCCCCAGAATATGCTTTTGTTTGGTTTATCAAAGATCAGGTGGCTGTAAGAGACCGGTTTCATCTCTTGGTTTTCTATTGGGTTCTACATATCTGTGTCTCATTTTTGTACCAATACCATGCTGTTTTGATCACTGTGGTCTTGTAATACAATCTAAGGTCTGGTAGAGTGAAGCCTCCAGTATTGTTTTAATTACTACAAATTGCCTTGGCTCTACAGGGATTTTCCTGGTTCCACACAAAATGAAGAGCTATTTTTTTTCAGTTCTTCAAAGTATGATGTTGATATTTTAATGGAGATTGCCTTGAATCTGTAGATTGCTTTGCGATCAGGCAAGAGAAGGCTATAAGGCATCCAAATGGGGGCAGAGGAGGTTAAATTCTCCCTCTTTGCCAAGAATATCATCTTATACTTAGGAAACACTAGAGACTAAACCACAAAACTCCTGAAAGTGATTAATAAATATAATAATGTCTCAGGGTACAAAATCAATGTCCACAAATCAGTACCCTTTGTATACGCCAATAACAGCCAAGTGAAGCACCAAATCAAAGATACGATTCCCCCTGGCAGTGCCTTCAAAGAAAATGAAGTATCTAGGAATATACCTACCAAAAGAGGTGAAGGATCGCTACAAAGAGAATTATGAAACCCTAAGAAAAGAAATAGCAGAAGACATTAATAAATGGAAGAACATACCATACTCTTGGCTGGGAAGAATCAACACTGTTAAAATGTCTACACTTCAACATTACAAGTTAGCTGCCCCTCCTCCGGGCATCATCTCCATATTTTAGGCAAAGAGGAATAGAGGAAAGTCAAAATACAAATCCATGTGCACCCATTGAATCTGCCCCATTTAATCAGAAGATATAATATTTAGATAAAGATAAAAGAAGAAATAAGAAATTACTATTGCTAAACTATTATTAAATAAGTATAATATACACTATGCAGCCCAGAAAAGGAATCAATGAAAATATTATTTCATGAAACAGATCCTTAATTGGAGCAAAGATAAAATATATGATAAATGTGAGACAGTGCTGGGTAATGCAACCTGATTCATGTCTTCTAATGATTTTCATGTCTGCTTATAAGTTTCTTCTACAAAAATAGTAACAGATAAACTGATAAATATACTTTCCTACTTCCTGTATTAGGCTCAATAGAAGTGATACCCTGGACTTCCGGCAAAGTGGAAGCAATACAACATATAGAATTCAAATCCATTTGGCAAGACTTTACTCAGCATCTACCATGTGTGAGGAGGTGAAGTATAAACACGAATAAAATGTAATCTCTGACTTCTAAGGATTTAGAGTCTGAAATTGAGTTAGGGAAATCACCAAGTAACTATAATAATATATGTTATAATCTCTATTTTTAACTATTAAATTTGGGATAATAAAATAAAAGTGCTATACATGTTTTGGAAACTCACATGTGTGAGGGATTATTTATTTTTCTCTTTGATGACTCAGAGAAAACTCCAGAGAGTGTATCTAGTTTATCTAGTTTGAAAGCCAGATAGAGTGTGGTATTAACCTCCCCAACAGACAGAGAAATAGAAAGAAAGACACATAAAGGGGTCAAAGTTTGTACAGTCCATTATGTCCTGCAAATTACCTGATATAAAAAGCAACTAACATACATTTGTGAATGAATGTATAATAAAGGAATAAATAGCATATTTAGGAAAGAGTAAGGATTAAGTTTTGACTATACTATATCAGGGGTACGATGGTACATAGTCCCAGTCTATGAGAAGACATTCTAGGGTTGAATAACAGGGCTCTTTTTACATTATTAGGGCAGAGGAATATTACATTAGCAGATTAGAAGGGCTTAATGTCTGAGAATATGGAATAGAATCAGAGAAAGCTGATAAAAATATTGGACGAGGGTTGGGAAAGATAATGTCACTTTGAAACACGTTGATCTGAGTTGAGATGTGTTTTTTCAGTAGGAGCTAGGGGCTTGATAAAATTATGTGCTAGACCATATGCTAGTTTATGCTAGTTCACAAATTTATGCAAAACCTACTATGTGCCAGACACTGGAGGTGTGAAGATGAATGAGACACAGTTCTACCCTCAAGCAGCTTAGAAGAACTACAACTTAGTGTGATATATATGTAAGAATACAAGTATATATAAGACATAGAAATAATACATAGAATGGGATGATTTTACTTCCACTCGCTGTGTGTGTGTTGGTGAGGGTAGGGAGTATATCAGAGCAGACTTCACAGAGTGGTCGACGACCAACATTGAAACGCTGGAAAAGAGATTTCTAGATGAAAAAGTGAAGAAGGGCATTTCTGAGAAGAGAAGGGAAGTTCGGTTGCCTGGACACAAGAAGTCATGTTTGAGAAACTATAAATGTTCACTCCCACTGGTCATATAACTTATAAAAAGCATGTGGTGGACGATGAGATCACTGCCAAGGCCATTGCAGTTTTGTTTCCTGATATCAAAGGGAACCCAATGGGCCAGAGGAGGTAGATACTGAGGACTTTAGGGTACAGATTTTTTTTAATTAAAGGTAAGAAAGGAATTAGTTCATTATTGATAATTTGTATCATAAATCATAATAGTAAACATAAAATTGACATTTTTAGAAATAATACCAAAACAATTAGAGAAATGCTCCTAAAAGAAACCTGCTCAGGATGCTTTTTAATTAGTTCAGATTAAAAGAACAAATGTATAAATGAACAAACCAAAATGCTAAACTGAGGTCAAAAGACTATCGAATCTGGAAGGAACCTGACTCTCATAGGGAAAATAACACAGTAAATTATTAGGAGAAGTCAGGTTTAGTTATTTTTATGACAAGGAACAACGTTCCTGGTCTAGAACAGAATAGCTCAGGCTCCCTACATATTACTATTCAGAACAACTGCATTAAAATCTCCAGGACCTGGAGAGTTTTCAATATTTTGATTCGTAAAGATCCTCTTTCCCACGCACATTTTAACTTAGTTGCCTCAGGTGGGCCCAAGATCTCTGTTTTTAAAAGATTTTCAAGTGATTTCTTAGATTTGAAAACCAATGGTCCAAGTACCCTCAAAGACTAAGTAAGGGACTGGTGATAGTTATTAGTGGAGGTAAATAAATTCTCTCAGAATAAAGGGAAAACTTTAAATGATGCCTAAGATTATGAGAAATTATAATTTGTTATATATCTTAATCAACTAATATATTTTTAGAATATCTGTTAAATGCTTTGATGTTATGGGACAAAGGTGGAATGTAGAGAGAATTTTGGTTTGGGTGGGGGTTTTGTTTGTTTTTACAGAGACGGTCTAGTGAAGAGTTTGTGAGGAAGATTTCCTTCCTGTCAGCACATCATAATGTTCGATGTGTTCCTTGGTTTGTCACTTGGGAACGTGCAGTCGCACTAGCCGAGGAAGATGTCAAGGTGGCAACTTTTACAGCAATGCAAGTGTTACATTGTAAGTGTAAGGATTTATATACTGCAGAAAGGAAATTTCTGTCTATTTTGTGTTATCAAAATGCTTAACTACTAAGCATTGGTCCTGTGTCTGTACCAATAAAATTTTAAAAATAGCCACGACAAAACTCTTTTTAAAAATAACCCAAATGTTTTTAGCCTGAGCTGTATGTGATTCAAGATCTTTGTGGACTGAATCCCCACGTAGACAGCCTGTCAGGCTCTCTAATTGGGGGATCAAATTCTAAACTCAGAACCTGGACGCAACTAGTCAATAATTGATGGCCATGAAAATGAAGCCTTTCATCATCTCCTAAACTTTTAGGTTTCTTCGTACCAAGACAATGACTTCTCCTATACCCTTACAAAATATGCTAACTGCTGGGCTCTGTGGCTCACACCTGTAATCCTGGCACTTTGGGAGGCAGAGGCAGGAGGATTGTTTGAGGCCTGAAGTCCAAGAAAATCCCACCCTTGGCTTGTCAGCTCTCACTGTACAAAAGTGGGACCCCACTCTACAGAAAAATAAAAAGTAAATAGCTATGCATGGTGGTGCACTCCCATAATCTCAACTACTTGAGAGACTGAGGCAGGAGGATCACTTGAGTCCAAGAGTTGAGGCTGCAGTGAGCTATGGAGACACCATCACACTCTTCCTTAGGCAACAGGTACCCTCGCTCAAAAAATAAAAAGCCAAGCCAAGCAACTTTGATTCTGAAGGAATATTCCAGGTAGTTTTTTGAAGCTGGTGGAGATTTATAATTAAGGAGAATTTACAATTTTCAGATATAGATCCTCTCTTAATTCTTCAACAAGACACCAAAAAGGATATTAAGGGAGAACTTATTTTGTCACTTTCAGGGGTGTCCAATCTTTGTTCTTCTGCCACACATTAGAAGAGTAAGAGTTGTCTAGGGCCACATGTTAAATACACAAACACTAACGAGCTGATGTGGGAGGGCGCCCATACTTTTCATGATATCTGACATCACAGACAACCAAAACAGTCCTCAAGTAATCCCCATGGGGCCCATGGATGGCAGGTTTGATCATCCTGCTAGAGATTCTTCAAGGATACCTTACGGCAAGATTTGGTAGAGCAGAGCCTTAAAATCAGATGTTGAGCATTTGTCTGATTATTGGCATGTGATTTCAAAGTTCCTGGATTCTGCAATTACACAGTTAGTAAAAACCAAAAAATCCAGGAACAACAACAAAAACCAGTTCCTAGACATTACACTTGTGTAATTTTTCAAACTGTGAGACAATCAAGTCGGTGAAAGGCTGATGAGGTCTAAATTTGCACATAGACACTTAAGTCCTTTGCTCCCATGGCTTTTTCTGTCACTAACATAGCTTTGCTTTACTCTAGCTGTACTCACTGATCTAGAAAAACCTATGATATAAAAGAGAAGTGTCTTCTTTATAAATCAAATTATACACAAGGCAAATTTTATTGGAGCTTATAAAGGTGTTAACTTTTGTATTACACTTTGCGCGAGACAATAGTAGCTTGATTCCTAATAAGGTCAGTAAGAAAGAAAGACTGCAAAAACTTCTCCAAATTTATGAAATGAGAATATCTTGAATTTGAGTGTTCACAGAAGACCTCAGGACATGCACCTTTTGAATGTCAATGGTCTACTCTAATCAGTTCTCTTGAGCGGTTTCCTTTGCATCTAAATATACTATAGCAGTTTGTTAGCATTGATTAAATGCCTTTGGGAAAAGTAACCTAGTGCCCATCATAGTTTAATTTTAAATCATCCTAGATTCTTATAATCAGCTTATATTATTTTCACATTAAGGTAGGGACACATATATTTTGAAAGAACAATTCATTATACATTTGTTTGATATTTCCAAATGCTATGCTTCCAAATTCAGTTTTACTAAGGTAATCATACTAGCACAAGATGTGCTTAGAAGAAGTGACCATTTAATATAACTATTCCAAACATTCTAGTTTGAATATTTATTTTTTAGTGGGTTTTGTAAAATATCTGACCAAAGGATTTAAGTAGAAATGAAACTATTCTGAAGACAACTGTTACGAAGTAAGTATAAGTGCCATCAATAACAGGAGATTTCTGGCACTAAATCAAACACTTCTGGGATCCAGGTCCTTTTAAGTAGCTGATTATTCAATTGGAATTGCTTTTGTACTAAAACTATCATTGGGTCAAGACTGGACTTCAATATTGGATACTGAACTGTTAAGAATTAGCACAGATTTATTATTTTGTTAGTAAAATGATATGCTAGAATATCTTTTAAGTTTAAGATAGAATTAGGTATGAAAGTTCTCATCTTTCATCTCATCTTTCATTCAATAAATTGTTACAGGTATTTAAAGTTTCTTTTATCTCAGTGTGGAATGAAAAAGACACAAATGAAATGGACAAAGTTACATGATCAGAGGAGAAAACAGAATAGGAAGAGGGAAAAGAATGCCATTGAAAAGTTTCAGGTGGCAGAAAAATGTTAGGAAAATCAAGTAGAAATGTAGAATGTAGTTTTATACAAACATATGAACAGAATTCACAGAGGAAACACAAAGAATCTTAAATGTAAGTAAATTTCAAAATAATTTTACTTCTTGTCTTTAATCATGTACTGACACGCTCTACACTTTGTCATTCAGTTTAGCTTGTATAACGCCTGCAAACATCTTAAGATAAAATTCATAGCCTAAGTCTTAAATCCTAAGGAGAGCTCCCATAACAATATTAATGTTCTATTTCTTTCTTGCTCTCACTTAAAGTAGAGAAGTCAAGGGAATATATACTTAAAATCCTAATAGAGTAAGAAAGAATCAAATACTCGGGTAGTTAAGAAAAGAGGGAATTTGACCTCCTGAAAAGCAACTTTCTTCTGTATTTAATTTATTGGAACTCAGTACAGTATATACAATATACATTTTCTTTTATTAAAATTTGAGAAGTACAATTATTTGTACTTCTCATTTTCTTTTATTGCAATTTGAGAAGTACAATTATTTGTACTTCTCATTGAGAGTACATTTATTAATTCTCTATTTTCTATTTAACATTCATGTTAAAATATGATTTTTCTCCATTCATTATTGATCACTTTTCTATGGCAGATCCTAAGAGTTACTTGTGAATGATAAAGAATGATAAAGGGGATTATCATTGTTGCAATTCAATTAAATAGTGTTTATGCATGAAAGTTCTTATCTTCATGCAAGTTTCTTGGTATAGTTGATTAGTTCTGTCATTTAAAACTTTCCTTTTCCTTGACTTTCTCGATAAATCAGATACTAATTTTATTGTTGTAATATCCTTTTCTCTTTCTTCTGTTTCTTCTCTTCCTGCTCTAAAAAAATTACAGATGTTACTGAGGTCTTTTTTTGTAAATCACATTTTCTACCTTCTCTGCTCCTACAGACTTATCTATCACTTCTAGATTATCGCACAAATGTTTTTCTTTAGTCCTGACTTCTCTGTCAATAATGCTTTCTAATTTCCTAAAATCTGGGTATTTCTACTCACCAGTCTTGCCATCTCTTCAAACTCAACATGTCTAAAGGCTCAATTCATCACCATGCCAATCAAAATAGTTTTTAAAAAGATTATGTTATTCCAGATTTCTAATAACTCCCTCCCTGAAAACATTCTCTAAATATGATAATTGCTAACTAAACTGTAACAGAACACTGATCTGATCACATCATTTGTGTACTGAAAACCTTTAATGACACATCTTACCCAAACCACAAAGTACAGAATCAGTGGACTGGCACTGCAGGCTCTGTACAATTGCCCATGTGCCATTGTATCCCTTCAACCCTTTCGGTTGTATGGGTTGTATGACATCTCTAGATTATCAGAACAAACCACTTATTTTCACCCAACCAGATCTTAGAATTTCCTATCTCTACATCTTTGATCACCTTTTTTGTTTTTTATTTTGAGTTAATGTGCAGGTAAAAACAACTAGGTTACAATGTTTGCGTTTGTTAGGTAGAGTCCCTCTTGTAGTTGTGTCCTGCACCAAAGAGGTGTGCCAGAAACCTGTACATGGTGCCCATTCAGTGGAAGTTCACCCATTCCTCCTACCTCCTTCCCTCTCTGTCTTCTCTCCTACCTCTTCCCCCAACTTGAATTAAATTGAGTCTTTCTCTTATGTGGGCAGGAATTAGATCATCTATTGGCTTCATATTAGTATTGAGCACATTGGATATTTGCTTTTCCATCTTTGTGATACTTTACTAAATTGTATACACCAATAACACTCAAGTTGAGAAGCTAATAAAAGACACAATTCCCTTCACAGTTGCTTCAAAGAAAATGAAATATCTAGGAACATATCTAATGAAAGAGGTAAAGGATATCTACAGAGAGAATTATGAAACACTAAGAAAAGAAATTGCAGAAGACTTTAACAAATGGAAGAACATACCATTCTCTTGGATGGGAAGAATGAACATTGTTAAAATGTCTATACTACCAAAGCAATCTATAGATTCAACGTGATCCTCATTAAAATACCAACATCATACTTTGAAGAACTGGAGAAAACATTTCTCATTTTGTATGGAACCATCAAAATCCTGTATAGCCAAAGCAATTTTTAGTAATTAATATAAACAAAGTCAGAGGCCTCATTCTATTAGACTTTAGATGACGACATCTAAAAAAAAAATTCCTTCACTTTATCTACTCAATTCCTTTTCTTTAAGACCAGCACAGATTCTTCTTTCTCTACAAATTCTTTCCCTGATCACTTTAGCCTGAATTGATAATTTTCTTTTTTAAATTTATATTGCTCTTTCTGTTTTTCTCATTTCTATAGCATATCAACTGTGACCCAAAAGCACAAATCTTATTAACCTCTCAACTTAGTAATAAGTTCTGGAGGTGATTGCATATGATCAATAATCACTCAATTGACACTGAAGGAATGAGTGCATGTTTTTCTCTTCCCCAAATTGTCTTCTACTCCCCACTCATCACAATCATCTCCTCATTCATTGTTTCAATACATATTTGTTGACTTCTGTTCTGCCCCAGGCACTGTGCTAGTAAGTGCAGGTAAATAGGACATCCACCTTCCCTACTGTCAGTTGGAAAGGTAAACATTGACGTACAATTTTATGTGTGGCTAGTGTTAAATACACACAAGGTGGGAGCCTATGGTATGAGGAGCTGTTCTAATATTTCCTAAAACGTTCATCATTATAACATGGGCATACTTCATGTCATTGGAATATTGTGAAAAGTTAAAGATGAACAAAAGGAACCATGTTTTGAATATATATTATAATTTGGAGTCTATCAAAATGGCAATTATTTATTAACTCATTATCCAAGTAGTATTCTTTTTTATTTATTTATTTTATTAAGTCATTTGTACATAGATCATCCATACATTTATGCTATTATGGGATTCGATGTGCTGATTATTTCTACAAATTGGAGTGCTTACAATGTACTAATCAACATAGCTTTCACCTCATTTACCCAATTACAGCATTAAGACATGTGTGTTCTACACCTGATAGATTCAGCTTGTACTTGCATTATGCTCCATAGGTGTGGCCCCCCTATTAACCCTCCCTCTGTCAAACCATCCCCCTCCCTTCCCCTCTTCCTCCCTTCCTTCCTTCTTCCTAGTCTATAGTTGTGTAGTATTCTTTTAATCTTCATCCAAATTTTGAAAGGTGAGTAGCCTTATTCTCATTTTAAAGATGAGGAAATAGGCTCTAAGACATCAAGTTACTCTATCCAAAGTCCTATGAAGAGCAACAGTTCGGGCACAAAATGAATATTCTTTCTTTTACATGCCACGAGTAGTTCATGCATTAAGTTTTCCACACAAGTACACTTAGCTGTTACGGGCTAAATGTCCCATGCCCTCCTCCACAGGGTGTCAGCCTTGAGCAGCTGGCCAGGAGCAGAAACGTCACAGTAGTTTAAGAAAGATTTTATTCTATAGTATTCCTGTAAATCTACCTATTTCCAAATACCTTTTCAGAAATAATCTCTATTAGACTAGGAAATTAGGACCATATAAGACATAGTCGTTTAAATGGTTTTAAAATTAAACTCTTTTATTTTATGATCAAGAAATAATGTATTACACTGACTGCTCTTTTTTTAATACATAGAAAATATAAGTAGCAAAGAATGCCTTTAGAAATGACTTCAAAATTTTCTGCATCACAACATATTGCTTTACCTAAAATTATATCTCAAGTTTACCAACAGTGCTGCTTTCCGTATTTGGAAAAAACTGTGGTCTATCTTTTCTGTAATTCTTACACACTAGAAAATAATATTGAAAAAGAAATATTTAATGGTATTCTTTACCAGTGAATAAATGGAATTTTATCATTTCCTAAAATATATTTAGCAAAGTCTGTTTCCATATTCCACAACATGTAGTATTTTCCCCCAGAATATTTTACAAATTACCAACATTTATGCCTTATTCTTAATTTTTTACATTGAATATGAAACTTTGATATTGCAGATTAGTTACTACAGAATTTATGGCTCTATCATCTGGCATTATTTTTAATAATGTAGAAGGAAGGAGTAGCAGAAGGCAGAAATGATGTTAAACTGCATTATATCACAACATACTTCAATGCAGAGTATTAAAGTAAACACATGGGTAAAATAATTCCTTATGTAGCTTACATTTAATGCAATGCATAATCTAATATGATTTCATCAAACAAAACAAAGTTTCCTTAGATGTTTTCTAAAATTAAATCTGCATAATGTTTTCCATATATATGTGTTAATGATTCCAAAGCATTATTGCTGGGTCTGGCATATTAATAAATGAGCATTTAGTACCTATAAACAAAGACATTTTAAAATTTCATAATCCTTAACTCATAAACTAATATCCAGTGAGATATACCTAATCCTAAAATATTAAGATGCCTATCACTCACTTCAGAAAACAAAATCTTTAGCCTTGCCATTTCAGATCTTGTCTGTTACCCCAATGTCTTTATTTTTAAAACACTAAATAACTTCCTCAAACTTACATAACTATTTGGTGGCAGAGTCAGAATAAGATCCCCAAGTTTAATTCATTTTTGCTTATTTACAGTTCCATTCTTGAACTTCTTAAGACAGAATTATAAAAATGTTATAATTCAATTACCTATTACAAAAAGAACTTTATATTAGATATTAACCTACAATAAAGGAAGTGATTACAGTGCTAAATACTAATATTCATCTAAGATAGCAAAGCAATGGCATTTACCTTAAATTTATGTCTCTGCTCTGCACAGCTGTTGAAGAACCACAAGTCTGTCTCATGGCTGTAAATGTAACAAGAACAATAATGCGACCAATTTTCATATCTAAACTAAATTAAGTAGATTTGTCACAGGCTAGAAATTTGATAATGGATTTTACCAAAAAATATTTAAATTTACAGATTATGGAAGTGTGCATGTGTGTATTTGCATGCAGGCATATGTGCGTGTGTATACAATATGTTTACTTACTCTTTTCAACCTGAAAACTAGTATCAAAAATTGAGAGCATTAAGCATTCTCTTTGGCTAACATTCCACATTATGGTTCACTATGGGTGTATCAAATTAGGAAGCCCTAGGATTAGCAGTAAATAAATAAAACAAATTAAAATGAGAGACTGTCTTCAGCTGTTATTTATTATTAGGGTATGTTTTCTGGGACAGTATCAGCTCCATTTGCATCATAATCTTTCTATATTATTCATCAATATGTCATTCATCAATGTACCTGCTGATTGGACCTATTCAATTGGTGTTTCATGGAATGAATAGGATATGTAAACATGTTTCAAATACATATATTCAGATATCTCTACATGAAAGTGAAATCACTATTACAACTGGCACTCAAGATTGTCAGGTATGATTTTTTTTCCCAGTTTGTATTAGACATGCTAATACCTATGTCATCTGTAGCACAAAAACCTGAAAAAAATTTAAATGAAAGGTAATAGTAGATAAGTACTATTCTGCTATAAATAGACTCTGTACCATGTCACACTTCAAATCTGGCCACCACTTCTTAACACATAAAAGAATTCAGGCAAGTGTTAACAAACAACTGAATATTGTTCTTGTGACTTGAGCCATCAAAACAGTTTTCATCAATCTGTATTTAGTTTCAAACTTTATAAATAGTTCCCTATTAAAAGTACATTTAAAAATAAAAAGAACACTAAGTTTCTCTTTTGGTCCTCCAAAGATGTTATGCCTGACATAGTAAGAACCATATTGATCTACTGATAACAAATACCTTGCCTTGAAATTACAGATTTTCAATATTTTCAATTATCCTTTTGAAATTTCAAAGATAGTCAATATGAACTATATTATAAAAGTTTGGCTAAACTTTTAATTAGATAAAAATAAACTGAGAATCATTTAAGAAAACTTCGCAATCTTCATTTCAAAATAAATAATTTTAAAAGTTTAATAAAAATATTCTACCTTTTAAAAAAACCTATGTGGCAAATAACACATCTCATGCTGAATCATATTTGCAAGCATTGCCCAATACCTCCTGTCTGAAAACAGATACGTAAACTATTATAAAATGCTCTTAGGCTTTTGTTAGATTTTTGATACAATCCCAGCATGCCTCCAGTTCTAAGCTTATCAAGTTCTATGAAATACTAATAATGTAGGTTCACAGTATATTATTAATATTTGCAACATATATTTTAGTGAACAAATAAGGCTGCATTCATTATTGCTAAATTCTCATTCATAAAATCCCACTTCTCATTCCTATGGTATTTTGGCATGAGATCCCATTAACATTACAAAATAATAAATACTAAAATGCCAGTTTCGTGATCTTAACAGAAGAGATGTATTCAGATTAATATGCATCACAAAACATGAAAAACAAGTGACACAATAAAAGTCTTTGTAACAATGGTCAGAGACTGCAATTGTTAAAAGGCATTTATGATGCTTTTAATCACTCTTTTGTGCTAGAATAATAAAATTGGAGACTTATGTTCAATATTTTATTTATACAATTGTTACATGAACAACAATTTCTTATTTTAGAGCGATTAATAATCTCACATTATAGGTATGTTTTCTAAGAAAAAAGCATGTAAATTTTAGTAAGTGCAAGTATCAAATCTTGACTTCTAATACAACAACAAAAAAGAAAAAGGAAAAAAAGAAAGAAAAACTAAAGCCCAGCCATTCTTTGCAGATACCTTGGTAACCAGCAACATAGAAACTTCTACTGGACTTAGCTTTGGAGAGGAAAGAGCAACTGCAAATTCCTCTATTTTGTCATGAATTATGATTACAAAGAATTGGGAAAATATACAGTGCTTTTCTGACATTCAAAACAATAACTTTTATCTTTGATTTATGTTGCCAACATCTAAATTTTTCTATACCAACGCGGAAGCAAAATTCCCACTCCAACAACATAGGGAAGATAAACATTTCCCTTGCTATTTTTTCTGCCTTTTATGTCAATTTCTGTCTGTCCTGTAAATGCGTGGAGACTATTGGAATGTGGTAACTCCACAGGAAAACTACACTACAGTTATAACTAGGGGAGGCATATGATGGTGCGGAAAATGTAACAGAACTATTGAATAGTTAAAACAAAAAAATGTGAAATCGATTTTTAAAGAGAAAAAAATTAAGACTTTTTAACTCTGGCTGATTGGAGAAAACTTTCATTTCCAATTATGGCAGACATGTGTACTTTAGACTTTGTGGAAACATTCCTTATCCCCTGGTTTCTCTTTTTCCTTCCCACCCTCCACAAATGACTTCATCCCTAAGAAAATATATTCTCATTTCAAATTTGTTTAGGGGCCATACATTTAATCCAGTTTTTAGGAAATAAGTAATTTCTGGATTGTGTAGATCAGTAGCCTATAATTTTCTATTACACAAACGAAGCTTCAAGGCCATCAAGTAATAAACACTCAGTTTATAACATCTGAGAATACACCTGTAAATAAACACAGATAGCTAGGCCATTGAGAATTTAAATAATTGTTTTTGCTAAAAATAATACAATCATTAATGTTTACAAAAAAAACACTAAATTTTTCTCATCAGGCATGTCTATAACATATGATTCAGGAAAAACTATTGCTTATCTTTGCAACAGAGCTGGTGAACACTTTGAAAGAGAGGCTTTATGCAATTCCAAATATTTTAAGAATATACCCCTAAAACATTTCTCCCCCACAAAATGTCTAATATAGTTCAGCTAATAACTCGATTTAAAACAATGGTCATATTATGTAAGAAGAATTTACTTTCAAAGACACACATACATGCTATCAGTTTCACAGGACAAACACAGTGAGTAAGGACAACAAACTCCAGAATGTGTTTTTATAACTGTAGCAACAGCAATAACTCCTTGGCAAACTCAAACAATTTTTTTGGCAATCCTGGAGGTTTTCTGCATTTGTCACTTGGATACAACTGCAGAAGGGTTGTCTAACTGCTTTCTTTCCTTCTACACATTTTACTATGACCTAGCTTTTAAGGAAGAATTTTCACATTTTAACCTATGTGTGAATAAAATTCCATTAAAATCCCCAAAGGGAGTTTTATACACAATTCCTTATGTTTATTTATACCACCAAATATGGTACCTACACATTATGGCAAGGAATAACCTAGTAAACTTTTGAAATCTATTTTAACTGAAAATTATTTTTTTCTCTTTAAGACAATAAAATGAATTAAAGTTATCCAGATATGCCAATGTAATAATTTTCCATATCTATACAACTGGGTCTGCACATCTGTAATCATTATGAACATCTTTTAAAAGAAGACCCCAAGGACAGCAATGCTTTACTAACCTGCAGTGATCTCTGTTTATCACTGTTCTTAGGAGATTTCAGTCCACTTGTTTGCTGCTGTAAAAGAAGTTGTCTGGCTGCCTGGAGAGCCTAGAAGTAAAAAAGGGAACAGTATCTAAATATTTGGTAAAAGTTAAATTTATTATCAGTTATTCCTCACTTACTAGTAAAAAGCTTCAATGTACAAGAACCTGTCTTTCCTATTCTAGTGAAAATCTATTGATTATCTCCCAGTATGCAACAAAAAAAAATTCACACACATTCACAACTTTTCTCAAAATCATAAAGATGTGTGTAATCCTGCAGGAAATAAAGTTAATTTGTTTAAAGTGCTTAAAGAGGAAAAAAATCATAAACTGCATCAATAACCCCATTTCCACAAGGAACTTGTCTTTGAGTGTTTAAGTAAAATGCCCACTCCCTTTAAAATTATCATTCAATTTGCATTTTCATATTATAATTTTGAAGCAAAAGCAGTAGACTTCAAGTGTTACCGGAAGCTGTAATTAAATTTGACAAATCAACATCAGATTATCTTGAAAGTGAATTAATAAGGATATTCACTAAAGATTAAAAACACTTTTTTTGTACTTACAATTCAAGGGGAAACCTCTCCTTTGACAAAATAAAGTGCAGTTTTAATGCCAAATAAAATTGAGTGGTTTTCATTTGCATTCTTAGCAAAATCAGAGAACAAAGAAATTACCACTCAACCAATCAGGTTTGTTTCTATGTGTGACAGAATACCAATCAAAATAGAAGATGTTTTCATTTATTTTTATGTTTTTTTTTTTTCCTACTCAGGAAAATAAAACTTAACATAAGAAATTAATGTAAGCATTTCATTTACTGGCAGGGGAGACTGATTGTTAAATGTACCATATAAACTTATATGGAAACTAGTGACAAAACAAAATGCATATCAAATTGTTTTACAGGTAGCAATATAAACTCATTAGAAATAATTTTCCAGAACCTCTTTAAAAATTCATTTTTCTCTCTCAAGAACTGAGCTCAATGAACACTAGTAATGAAATTTTGCAATATACAAAACTGAAATAAATCATTGCCTTACTGTGTTAGTCACTGTTTTAGAATATAAGATAAATTTTACAGAAGGGGAAAAACACTGTTGGATTAATATTATTCTATAATAATTAAGATTCTCAGCTGATAATAAGTACAATTTTGATTGGAATCAATGATCTGGTTTTTAAGAGTTTCTAGTATCCATGACAACAGTTGCTTTGACAAGCTGTGCATATGGCATTACACTGCCAGCTGGTGTGAACAATGTTTGAACTCCTGCATTGAGATGCTGAGCAAACAGAAAAAGTTGCCACGTCTTAACCCTCAGGGAAGGCAGTCATCCCCTGATCAATTATGAAAAGACAGAGAGAGGGCTGCTACAGTCTGGCTCCAAGCAAGTTTTTAGAGCAGGCAGGCAGACATAGAAACCAAAGCAAACAAACTGAATGCACTAGCACCATCTCCTAACAACATTGATTTGTCTTCCCATTGCTGAATCTGGCACAGTTCGTAAAGCACACTTCTTACATCTGAAGACACACTCACTCACAATAATCTTCCTTTCGTTTTTTAAACTTTTCAAGTGATTACAAGTCAACCTGAATATTTCTAAGGATGGCACATTCCAGTGAACTCAGACAATTTATGAGAGAGTTCAGGTTGAAGAAAAAACAACAAAAAATAATAATTAGAACTTATATTAAATATTTGAAAAATTCCCACTCAATATTCTACATAGCATGCCACTCTGCATTTAATTGCAACTTATGAAAGTACTACAAATGACATTTTTAAAAATGAAAATTAGTGTGGCCTAGGCAGTGCTTATATGAAATTCTCAAAATAAAAAATCAATTATTTTCCTTGCTGATGCCACACAAAGTTAGCCTAATTTTTTTTTTTATGTAACAGCTTTCTTCCTTTTTGAGTTGATTACTTCATTTGTATGTATACAGCCTTATTCATATTAAATACTGTAATCATTTATTATTCTTAAAAATTCTAATAAACAGCATATAATCTAGGAATTGTGAATAACAAAGATTAAAAGTAATCTTAGAAATTATCTAATCTGACCCTCCGATTTTTATCAAATGAAGAAAATGAGGCCTAGTGTAATCAATTGCTTTGTTCAAGGCCATAAAGCAAGTCACAAGTGCTTTGTTCAAGGTTTCCTGGCTTCCGGGCCAGAGCACATTCCATTGTGCCATATTGTCTCTTTCTGTCAAAGGAATCCTCTGATGGCAATGACTCACATTCTACTGAAGGGGAATATATAAAATGGTCATGCATTACTCTTTCCCTTTAAAGAGAGCATATCTATTGTTCAGAAATTATATAGGAGAAATTACAATATAATCTTTTTAAGTCTTAAATTTCAGAGCGAATAGAATAGCTATTAGAATATATGTACTGGTTTTGTGGCCAACATCCCACAAATCCCAATATCCTTACCTGGGATTGCATCACATACATCAGCGACACCCAAGGGAGCTGTAAACTCTTGTAACATCCTGATTATCTGATCAATCATCACTAACAGTATTAGAGAATTCTAAAGCTGGACACAACCTTAGAATTGGGGTGGCGCCTGTGGCTCAGTGGGTAGGGCACTGGCCCCATATACTGAAGGTGGCAGGTTCAAACCCTGCCTCGGCTGAACTGCAACAACAACAAAAAAACAGCCAGGAGTTGTGGCGGGCGCCTGTAGCCCCAGCTACTCGGGAGGTTGAGGCAAGAGACTCGCCTAAGCCCAGGAGTTGGAAGTTGCTAAGAGCTGTGTGACGCCATGGCACTCTACTGAGGATGATAAAGTGAGACTGTCTCTATAATAAAAATACAAATATTAAAAAAAAAATTAAAGAAAAACCTTAGAACTGGTCCAGCCTAGGTTTCTCATTTTGTAGACAAGAAACTGAAGAGCTAATGCCACAATAACTTGATAAAAGTCACAAAATAGTAGCAGAGCCTCCTCAAAAACTTATCCTTTTGTCTCCTAGGCCTAGGACCCTGTCCATTTCACCACTCTGCATTACATTCCTTCACCTCAACTTAAGCAAGGAACCAATGTAATATGTAAATGTCATATAATGGTTATAGAAAAACTTTAGAAAATTAAATATATTAGAACTTCAGATCATCAAATTATTACTAGCCCAACTGATAATAAGAGTAGAACATCATAAGATAGCTGGCATAAACTATTTTCAAGTATTTTAGTTTTCAGATGTGCTTACAATTACCTTTAAATAGTTGAGGATCATGTTTTAATACAAACTCTTATGAAAAATAATTTCTTGCCTATTTCAACTCTAACCTTTTGTAGAGTAGAGACTGATGCAGTAAACATAAGAGGTAGGAGAGCAAAATAAAATTCGAGGAGATGAGGAAGGATTTAAGTCTCATAAGCAGAAATTTCTGGGAGTTTGCATTCTAACTACATGCATCTGACATTTTTATTTTGAGTATTCTGGATAATATTTAGGACTGAATTTCAAAAACCAATCATTCAGAGACATTTAGCTCATCTTTGCAATTTATTATTGTAGCTACTCAAAAGAGAAAAGATTATGAGATAAAACACTTCCATCAATATAAAGTGTTAGGTGTCAAACTGCATAAAATATTAATTTCAAACCACTTGCCACTTGTACCAATAAATAGAAAAGACAAACTCCAAGGCCATTCATAAAGTTCTGTGAGCTACTTAGTCATTTTATTTATATGGTCACTACGCCCCCAATTAATTTAGAACAAAAAGTAAAAGAAGTTTACAAAATTTCCTTTCATAATGACTGTGATTCAAATGAACAACAAGAAAGAGATTTCTGTGGCAATCAAACCATATCCAGTTTCCAAAAACACATTTGTTTTGAATTAAGAGTGCACTTTACTTAATGAAGTTATCTAATTTAAGTAAAAGCTAAAGAAAATTAAGATAGGGCGTTTAAAAATTCAAATCAGGTTAATTTTTTTTAGAAAAATATTCACAATAAATTAAAAATATACATTGTGTTAAGATGCAGAGGTATGGGAATGTGCAAGTTTTCTATAATTAAGTGCATTTTACTCTAAAATATTTATTGAAAACATCATTTGTAAAAGTGAAGGTGCAATGTTAACTAAACTTTACTACAGACGAGAAGAGCAAATTTTAAGCATATCACTCTTCTCTAGAAGTAATAACATTAAGTTATGAACCTCCCCAAACAGTAGCTATAACACATGGGTCATTGTGAGAATTAATGAATGATGAAAAAATTTTGTCAACTGTCCCATACATAACTTTTCTTTTTCTAAGAAATACTGAAAACTTTAACCAAAAATAAAATTATTTGAGAATAGCTCAGAAATACTGATTAAATCCAAAAACGTTGAGTATGTTAAGGTTTATAAATAACTTCTTTTTTTTCAAAGTAAATATATGCATATTTAGAGAAAAACAGACATCCGTCATATCTCTCCCCATAAAAATAGGAATGCTTAACCTATCAGCCTGTTGCATTGGAGACATTAAAATGAAAAATGACATCTACACCCATTAATATCTTCGATGTATAAACAGCACAGCGTGACACATTCTTGAGAGCTGAAGGCTACGAAATCTCCCTGAAACATAAATAACAAAGCACTCAGAAGCATATTTGATGTTGATATTCATCTCTGAGAAAAACACTGTTGCCTAGGCTTCTTATGAAAATAGATGCAGCCCAAATGGATCTCCCGTAATTGGTTTCAGATAGCGAGGTCAGAAGAAATACGATACAAGAAACGATTATGTGGAGCAGGCGAAACAAGAATGTTTACACAGGCACTCCCCAGTTATCCTGACAAGGGGTATATACTTTGCAGATAACCAGAACCAAAAAAAAAAAGTGCCAGCAGGACATCCAGATTTTCACTCCCCATATTCATATGTTTTAACCTTTAGCATATTATGTCTTCAACAAGCTCCTTTGAATACTGAACATGAAATAAGTTTTCAAACAGAGTTTCATGTTCTAATTATTTTCCCAGGTGTGGTTGATAAAAAGTGTCCTCAGATCCTTCCACAAAGAATATGAATTCCTATTCTGTTTGGCCTTTCTTCATATTATGTTCCCACTAAAGAGAATATACTGATAAATGTAATCTGAAGTCTCGTGATGTTATTTAATAGAAGAAAATTAATCATCTAATTGTCATAACCTATTTTCAAATAGCAATCCTCCAGAGTGAAATTATGCATCTGTAGTTACTGACCCTTCATTTTTTTCATGCCTGATACATAATTAGACTACGTTTGTTGAAAGAAAAGGCTAATTATTAGAAGATTTTTTTTTCAAATAATTCCTTTTTTACAGTATATTTTACTTAAAGTTAGAGAATAAATGCGTGGATATACTGTGTTTATATTTTACATCACTTTGGAGGCAAAATTGATATACTAAGATCTTTTTTTATAATAATTATAAAAGAGTCCAATTCTATAACCAGAGTACTTTAACAAAAGTGAGTATTTACATGCAAAGCATCCTAGTTACCAATCAGATGTCAGGCTTATTTGGATTAATATTTATGACACAGATGCAAAGGAGAGACAATCACGTTATAGAATCTGTGATAGAAAGGATTTTCAAGTCCACCTGGGAAGTAAGAATAAAGTCTTCAAGGTTCAGTTCCAAATACAATACTCAATACGTTCCAGGATGGCTCCTGACTCCCACATGATCTCAGAAACCGTAAAGCATTCCATATTTTTAAAAAAATAAAAATAAAAAATGTTCAGGCATTCATAGTAGGAGAATGAGCCTGTGAGTTAACAATAACTAATAGCTAAAACAGGTTGTGGTTTTCAGATCTAGAGTCAGACGCTCAGTTTCATGGGATGAACACATTCTCTTCCTTGGAGCTGGCATTCTACAGGCTGCCCTAAATAATACCGCAGAGCCTGGCATTCATAGCTCTCTTTATTCCTTATTCTCTTGCTAATGATAATGAACTGCTAATGTAACGCATAGAAGAACACTAAGATTCTCCTTAATAATACTAACTATAATTCTCATTCCCATGTTAAAGAACTCCGTCCAACTTTAAAATGCTCAGTATGAAAGATAAAGATGAATTGGAATCAATTTTATTAAAATTAATGATTTTAAAACCTCTCTTGTTCATGGTACCATTCCAGAAACTATTATGGTTTTTGCAAATTCTCTTGGCTATTTCTTTTTTTGCTATAAAATATTTTATGATTTTTCCCCAAACATAATTTGGGTTTACTTTTTGTTTCTCACATACTTTAGAAATGTATTTTTCTTTTCATTATCAGGCCAATATTATCTGTTGTTTAGATATGGATTGAAGAGTTATTACTGCTATCTTGCTATAATTTCAACTGGCATATCAGATATTAATTGAAAATGCACGTGACTAAATTAATAGTATAATATCTGAATGTAAACGTTTATTTGAATCCTCTGTTCTGAATTTCCTCTTCACTTGAAAAGTAAAATTGCAAGAGAAATAGTACATGGGAAAATATTTGGAAGAATAAAATGCATACAAATTGCTTGTGATGCGAGATTTTTGTGAGTCTGTCCTGTATATCAAGCAAAGATAAACACTGCCTTTGTGCAGGCTGACATGACATTGTTCTTACCTTCCAAAAATTCATTACATAATAAGAAATATCTAGTTGAATGTCAAAAGGCCAAAAACAACTATTAAAAAACGTTCAATGCTTGCTTCGGCAGCACATGTACTAGGGTTGGAACGGTACAGAGAAGATTAGCATGGGCCCTGTGCAAGGATGACATGCAAACTCGTGAAGCGTTCCATATTTAAAATAATAATAATAATAATAATAAACGTTCAGGCATTCATAGCAATTATTATGAAACTATTTTCAGTTGAAGAGCTCAGAGAAATTTTTATAAATGATGCAATATTTGGGCTGACTTACAAGAAATATTTTATCGTGTGGAGATAAAAGAAGGCCATGCCAAGGGAAAAGCCAAAATAATGAGGGATCATACACAGAGAAAGGAAAATATTAGGAAAATAACCGACCTTAGATATTACCTGCCCTGATGCTTAGTTTAGGAGCCAGTGAAAGATGATGAGGGTAGTTGGAGCTAATTACTTGGTATTACTAAACAATAAGTAACAAGGTATATTAATGTTATTTATTTGTTCTTACCTGCTAAATAAATGACATTAATAATCTTTATTATTTATTTAGCCGGTAAGGACAAATGTTGCAGTAATCTGAAAATGATAAAAGGAATCTGGGTTGGAAGTCATGTTGTAACGGTTGGATTATGGAGATGGGGAGACTGAGACACGAGAGAGGCAGGAAGGGCAGTGAGAGGTGCGTGCGGCCGTCCAACCGAGAGACGGGAATAGTAAGAATCATTTCAGGTGAACACCGGATTACAGAGGTGCGATCAAAGCAGGACTAGCAGGACTAGCAGGACTTAGGAACTGGCTATGGGGTAAAGACGAAGAAGGAGTCCACGATGACTCCAACATTTTAAGTCAAATTTAGCTGAGAGAACAGGTGTGCCATTATATTGAAAGACGTCAAATAGATTGTAAAACACAGGCTTTGGAGAAAAGATACTTTCTATCAGGGTGACTAGTCCCTGAAGGAACAGACAGATGGGTAGCAACACGAAGGGGGTTAATTAAAGTGTTGATGAAGAAATCAAAGAGATACCTGTGGCCCAGTGAGTAGGGCGCCAGCCCCATATACCGAGGGTGGCGGGTTCGGGCCCGGCTCCGGCCAAACTGCAACAAAAAAATAGCCGGGCGTTGTGGCGGGCACCTGTAGTCCCAGCTACTCGGGAGGCTGAGAATCACCTAAGCCCGAGAGATGGAGGTTGCTGTGAGCTGTGTGACACCACAGCTCTCTACCAAGGGTGACATAGTGAAACTCTGTCTCTAAAAAAAAAAAAAGAAGAAGAAGAAGAAGAAAGAAATTAAGGAGACAGGAAAAGTCAAAGCCTAAAACTTGGGCAACACTTTGTTGAGAGGAGATGTGCGGATAGTGAAAATTAATTGTGATGGAAGCTCAATAACAGAAGCCAAACGGACTTCTGTGAAAGGTTAAATACGGACTAGCAGACAACCAATTAATTTCCCCCTGTAAG
The DNA here is from genome assembly GCA_963573935.1 of Arctocebus calabarensis. NCBI lineage: Eukaryota > Metazoa > Chordata > Mammalia > Primates > Lorisidae > Arctocebus > Arctocebus calabarensis. The sequence continues at coordinate 38,751 of CAUYON010033784.1, forward strand.
CACAGTATATATCCAAGAGAAATAAAATCATATTTTCCACATTTATACATGAAAGTTCATTGCAATATTATTCGTAATAGCCAAAGGAGGCAAACACCCTGACTCATGAATAGATAAACACAAGGTAGTATAGCTACATCATGAAATATTTGTCTACAAAAGAGAATACAGTATTGATACATCCTACAACATGGACAAACCTTAAAAACATTATACCAGGCTCGGCGCCTGTGCCTCAACAGGCTAAGGCGCCAGCCACTTACACCTGAGCTGGAAGGTTCGAATCCAGCCCGGGCCTGCCAAAACAACAATGACGGCTGCAACCAAAAAAAAAAAAAAAAAAAAAAAATGGCCGGGCGTTGTGGTGGACGCCTGTAGTCCCAGCTACTTGGGAAGCAGAGGCTAGAGACTCACTTGAACCCAGGAATTAGAGGTTGCTTTGAGCTGTGATGCCACGGCACTCTACCCAAGGTGACAGCTTGAGGCTCTGTCTCAAAAAAAAAAAAAAAAAAACCCAATTATAGCACAGGAATACAGGGATAGGGGAAAGGGAGGGGAGGGGTGGG